>JARHVA010005942.1:170000-335000 GCA_037957365.1 Torreya grandis | reverse complement strand
AGGTAATAGTAAAATTAATAGCCACACATATTTCTCAAGAACATTTGAGGTACATAAAAAATAGAGCAATATAATTTATGTTTAATTTCTATTAATTTATCTATTATCAATCTTATTCTATCAAACTATATACCATCAATATCTATTCAATTTCTAAGAGTGTTGTCTTTGAGTCCTCTTAAGATACATACTATATTCTTAGAGTGAGATATATAAAAATATATTCTTAGTGTTGTCTTTGAGTCCTCCTAAGATTTGGATTATTGGTATCAAAATTTTCATATTGGATGTACCATTGAATAATGTTAGAGTGTCTAAATCTGAGTGTCAAACCATGAGATCCATCAAACTATATACCATGTTATTTCAATAATGTTAAGATGGTAATAAATACTATAGAACAACATGATGTTTGCATGTTGATAAATAATGAGATTATTTAAGTTTTCTTCAATAACAAAGACATTTTTTTCAACAAGCTCATTTAATTCCTTAAGTGGGTGGTTCCATCAGATCTAAAATCAATTAAAGGTTTTAATGGTAAATTCCACATATATTAAAATTAAATATATACATTTATGTGTTTGATGGAAAGATAAATGTATATACTATATATAACTATTTAGGTCAATTAGATTTGCATTTTTATATGAATTAATCTCATGATGAGTATAAGATCAAGATTTAACTTATAATATTTTCTTTACCTATCAAAAAGTGGTGGAAAGAACACACTATATGGTAGAAAGACTAGGTAGAAGATGATTATAAGCTAACTTTGGATATATTCATAAAATCCTTTAAGGATTAGTACTATTCTAAATATGTATATGGTGACCATTACATCAAGTGGAAACAATTTTTTCAAGGATATGACTATTTTGTCCAAGCCTGCATTGATGCTTTTTATGGTCAACATGTAGAGCCAAGCTTATTCATTCTAGAATAACATTTAGTCCTCAAGTAATACAATGACTTAATAAATTTCATTTAGTATAAAATAAATAAGCTTAAAGTCAATACAATGGTATAACCCTATAAAAACATGACAATCATTGAGGAGAAGTTAAAATTAAAGGAAAATTGGGACACATCTATCATGTCAAAGAAGACACCTACTTTGCTAGAGAACACACTTTCTTCAGTCAAGTGAAAATTATTTAAGACAAATAATTGGTGTGTAAACCAAAAAACTACCAACCAATCCAATGAATAATTCCATGCATGGAAAATATATCCTACATGCATATAACTAGAGGTTCTAAAAAATGAGGAAATTAATTGATAATCTAATTGTCTTGGCTCAACAACTAAACCAATAGTGAAAATCAATAATCATAACACCTATTTCATTCACATATGTGGGTGTAATGGAAGCCAATGTATTTTTTGATCAATGTAGTAGCATGAAGAATATAAATTTTAAAGGAAACCATCAGGGTCCTAAAACTTAAAAAAAAGCCTCATCTGCATCTCTATAATTTGAGATGGATTAATTCCAAAAACAACAATGGTATAATTATTACTCACTAGTTTCATTTCTAATATGATATCCATCTTTTCATACATGAGCTAGTTTTTTATGTAGCACAAATTATTGTATGTGATATACTCATTATAAATGCATTCATGAAAATTTTGATGTAGAATATTTTAGGTTCATGTGTAGTTCTATATCAAAAATAATTTGTTAGATTAGTAAATTTAGATAAGTACAATTTATGAGTATTTATAAGTCTTTATTTGTAGGTTTTTCATAAGTTTATTAATACATGTTGTTGTTGTTATTGTCTTAGTTTAAAAAATACTACAAAGCTTTGCACAAGAGGGTTATTTAGGTATTATGATCAAGGTAATAGAACATAGATTTGTAAGTAATTTCAAGGGCCTATGACATATTTTAGAACACTAGAACATTCACTAGAGTCATCTCAAAGTATTGTTATTTTCTACAAAAGCATGAGATTTTTGTAAAGTTATCTGAAGAGTTGAATCTTCAATGCATAATTGTTGCATTAACTTGTGATAGGATTTGATCATGGAATTAATATTATGAGTTGGTATATTATGAATATATTTAATTAAAATAATCATATTCAGTATTACATTATTTCACATTCTGCATCCATTTTGTAACCTTGTCATAATGTGAAGGGAGATTCATGAAAGATTAGATGTTAGATGTAAGATAAGATGTTAAATTAAGTTTATTATACATATAGTTTGAACCACATAGCTTATTGATACATTTTATGGTCTTGGTATTCTAAAATTTAGAAAAAAAGGGTCAAATTTTCTTCTATTTGACCATCTATAGGTTGGGTAGGTTGCTTAAGAATAATAAAATGGTTAGCATGTTACCTAATATATGTTATAATGTATTTATTTATGATACTATGGGATCAATTAGGATGTATTATCATTCAAAATATGTTAATAATTTATTTATTTTAGTGGGTAGATAAAAATTTAATGTAATTAGCTGGGTCTAGCATTTTTATAAGCATGCCCCTACACTTGTGTAAAGGAACATGAGGGAGAGATAAGAACTATTGTATTATCTCATAGTGATATCATGTGATATAACTAAACTTTAAAAAATATAACTATTTGAAGATATAATGTTGTAACATGTCATTTTTATTATTGTGTTTATTTGAATGTGTATGTGCCTTATAATTTCTTGAAGTTAAAATCAAATAAATATTTAAGTTATTTTGTTGTTTTGTTTACATATTTCATTTTGTGTTATGAGGGTTGTGTGGTATAAAGGATCTCTTAATTGAGAACCCTAATTTTTTTTAAATCATTTTATTAGAGTAATATTTTATTACTTTTAAGTTATTTTTTAATTTTTGAATTTGTGAGTGTTGGTAAAAAGTAACTACAATTATATACCATCATGATTTTTTGCTAGAAGTATAAAAACTTTATTTTTTAGGGAAATGTAAAAAAATAATTGGGTTGAGTGAAATAAGGTCACGAATGATTTGAATTCAAAGACTTAAATATCATGTTGGATTGATGAGAGATATGCATTATCGATTAGAGGCTATGAAGATAGTGCAATGCCAAGGTGTTTTGGTCATGGATGATGATAGTGATTTTAAAATCAAAGAAGAAGATCCTAAAAATAAGGATGTAGATGAAGTGGTTGATGAACCTAAAGATTAATTCTTGTGAGATTTTTAGAGATTGAATAGAAAACCAAAGTTAGACCCTAGAAGTTTGTAGCCTTAATAGTTCATTTACCATATTTTTGAGTTGGAGTATTTATAATATGAGAGTATGGAAGATCTAAAGAAAGTTAAGTTAAATGTCACAAATTTTAAATTTCATGCATCCTTATGGTGGGAGTATGTTCAAGCTAAAATATTCTAAGAAGGAAAACATAAGATTAATATATGTAATAAATTTTTCAAGATGCTAAAGGATAAATTTATTCTTATGGATTATAATATGTATTTGTTCTTGAACATGTACAAAGAGATATGAGTGTAAATTATTACACTAAGGAGTTATATAGACTTACCATTAGAGTGGGTCATGTTGAAGATGATGTTGAGAATATATCTAAGTATGTAAATGGGTTAAGCATTGAAATTAAATATGAATTTGGTATGTTTAGATTGTGTTCCATATAAAAATCCTATTAGTGTGTGTTGAAGGTGGAAGATAAGTTATCATGCAAATAATAAGGAGTAACATGAGGAAAAATAAAATTCATGCATGGACATGGAAAAGGTAGTGGAAGTGGTATAAATTATTATGCGCAAGAAGGTGAGGTAAGTACTCCATAAAATAATGATACTATTATCCAAATAATCAAAAAAAAATTAAAATGTATAGGTTCCTATGGATGAACTAGACATCACAAATTTTGCGGTACATGTTTTAGATGTGGTGGGACTGGACATAGAGAATTTGATTGTCTTCAAATACATAATCAAGGTGGTAAAATAATGTGCAGGAGTTCTCAAATGACATAAGTTAAGGATGAAAATTTAATGTATATTTATAACATAGATGAGTCAAAACTTAGAGAATCTCTCATGTTTAAGATGGCATTTTTGAAGCTTATGAAAGAGAAGAATAGCCCTTCGTAGAGAAATAATTTTCTTAGAACCATTTAAAAATATGAAGGTAAGTATAGAAAATTAATTTTTGATAGTGGTAGTATAAGTAATATTATTTAAAAATAAATGGCACAAAAGATACTATTAATGGAATTATACATATAAATACATATAAGGCTTCATTATTGTTGAAGGGACACCAAATTTAAATGGTTAATAAATAATGCCTATTAAGTTTTAAAATTGATACATATAATGATGAAGTCTTATGTGATATATTACCTACACATGTTTATCATATTTTTCTTAGAAGGCCTTGTAAATTGGATCACAAGGCACAATATGATGGTCATGAAAACACATACATTTGTGAATGATGGAAAATCACACAATTTTAATCCTTTGAATGATAAAATTTCATAAGTCGAAAATATTCCAAAGGTTTTGATGAGTTTAGGAAAGAAATTTCTAAACTATGTAAAAGAAGAAATATGATTGAAAGTAATCTTTAATCTCTATACATTTATGAGTGCATCAAATTAAAAATAAGAATCACTTTAACATGAGGTGAAATAGATGATAATTAAGTTTTTTTATATTTTATTAAATGATATACCATATGGGTTGATTTATTTAAAGAGTATTAATCACTATATATATATTTGATTCTATGATCTAGTTTACCAAATGAAGCGGCATGTGGATTACACCCAAAGAGAATATTGAGATACAAAGTCAATTACATGATTTGTTAGATAAAGGGTTTGTTGATAAAGTTTGAATTATTTTGAAATGTAAAAAATATTAGTTACTTATAATAATTAAAAGTGTAGAATGTGTATCAATTCCAAAGCTATTAAAATTATAACCATAAATTACATGTTTTCATTGCCACTTCTGGTTGATATGATGGATTGTTTAACTGGAATGAGATATTTAATGAATATTAAATTGAAGAGTGTATATAAAAAGATTCATATAAGGGAAGGTGATGAAGGAAAGACTACATTCAAGATAAAATAAGGATTATATGATTTTTTAGTTATGCCATTTGTGCTAACTAATGCACCGATTGCATTCTTGAGACTGATAGGAAATATTCTTAAGCCATTTTGGGTAAGTTTGTCATTATGTATATTTATGACATATTAATTTTGAGAATATGAATGAACACTATAGAAATTTTTTAGAGTGATAGAGAATTTTTAAGATTAAAATTTACACGTGAATGTGGATAAATTAAATATTATGGAAAAGGAATTGGTCTACTTAAGTAATGTGATTTCTAAATAATGTTTAAAGATGTATCTAGTGAAGGTGTAATCTATTCTAGATTGGCCATCATAACAAAATACATTTGAAGCACATATTTTTCATGGATTGGAGGGTTTTCATGGGAATTTCATCAAAAAGATAAGTGGAACAAGCAAAAAAATTTAAAGAGGTAATGTAGAAAGATAAAAAGGATTTTGTCTAGACATTAGAAATAGAGAATATTTTCCAACAATTGAAGAAGAAAATAAATGAGAAACTATAAGTATAATTACCATATTTTGGTAAAGTATTTCAAGTAGATTATGATTCTAGTGGTGTAGCAACAAGTGCAGTATTAAGTCAAGAATGAAAACCTATCTCATATATCAATGAGAATTTGAATGAGAAATAATACAACTATTAAATAAATGATAAAGAGTTCTATGCAATTGTGAAATATTTATAAAGTTAAGACATTATCTATTTCCTAAGTTTTTTTTTTGTATATGCACAATCAAGAATCCTAATTCATAAATAGTGAGGGTAAAATTCCTTCAGAGATTCATTTTTATTGAAACAAAAGAGTGTAAATTCAAATAAAGTGGTTGATGCATTGATCCACATATTATTATTAAATTAATTAAGAGTTAAAGTCATAGGATTTGATCTGGTGTAGGAAAACTATGTAAATGATGATTTTTTTTCAAGAAGCATGGAAGGAATGTGAAAATCCAATGATTGGTCATAGGACACCATGGTTATATTATTTTGTTCAAGAAGAATTTAATTCTAAGGAATGTGATTGTTATTATTAAAGAACTTATGTGAGAAAAGTTTATTAAGGAAAAACATAGTGGAGGTTTGGAAGATTATTTTAGGTATGAGAAGACATTGGTACAAGTAGATGATAACATTTTTAGTCATGAATGAGCACAAATGTGCATAAATTTATTCACAGTTTTAGAGATTTTCAGCTAGCCAAAGGGAAAAGTTAGAATTTAGGGTTGTATCAATTGGTACCTTATGGATTTTATTTTATATTTATCGAGGACACAAAGAGGAAATGACTCAATATTTGTGGTAGATGATAGACTTTTTTTGTGAGAAATATTGTAATCCTGCATGGTTTTCCATAAAGAATAGTATCATAAAAAGTTGTAAAATTTGTAGGACAATTTTTGAGGACATTGTGGAATAAGTTAAACACTAGGTTTTGGTTCAATTTAACATATCATCCTTAAATAGATGGATAAACAAAGGTAGTCAACAAGATTTTGGATAATCTATTATGAAGATTAATTGAAGGTATTATAGGAGCACGGGAAAATATTTTGGTGCAAGATAATTTTGCATATAAAAATATAGTTAAAATTTATTTTTTATAAATATATGAGATGCACATAGGAAAGTACATGAATATTTGGAGAAGTGTAGAGTGTAGTATAAGTAGTGTGCAAACATGAAGAAAAGGTAACTAGAATATCAAGTTGGATACATGATATTAATGTACTTGAGGAAAGAAATATATCCAAATGGAAGATATAATATTTTAAATTGGAATATGATTAGATTGTGATTTTTGAGGAAAATTGTGAAAAATGCATATGAAATTGAGTTACCTAAAGAAATTGACATTTTTCCTTTATTCAATGTGGTAGATTGGTATCCTTATAATAAAGGACATAAAAATCATACATTTAAATTCATATTTTTATTATAAAGAGATAGATTGAAGAGTGCAAATGGTAGAAAGGAAACATGAAGAGATGGAACACGAAATTGACACAAGGATCAAAAAGAGGACACACAAAATGGAATTTAAAGAGTTTATAGTAAAATGGAAGGGTCGAGAAAGTGAATATGTGACATGGATAAGCACATAATAATCTCCAATGTATGGAATATTATAAGTAGAAATGACATGAAAATAAACTCATGCTTATTTTAAATATCTAAGATGTATGATGCAATAACATCTAGGCTCACATGTAATCTTGTATCGACCAATAATATATTAGATTAATAAATTTAGATAAGTAAAGTTTTTAATCATGTCAATGTTTTTTTTTAAATGTTTTTCATAAGTCCATTGATGAGAATAGTCGTTTTCTTAGTTTGAATAATGTAGAAAATATTTGAGCAAGAGATTTAGTCATGTTTTTTTTTTCAAGTTTAACAATGTGTATATTTTAAAGGCATTTCAAAGGTCTATGCAATCTTTTGAAACACCATATCATTCACTAAAGTCACCCATAGTCATTATTTTCCATAGAAGCAAGAAAATCATTTTAAAGTTATTGGAAGAGTTTTATCTTTATGACACAAGTGTTGTGTTAACTTGTGGTATGATTGGATCATGGAATTGATATCAAGATCTAGTCTATTATTAGTACAATTAATTTAGAGCTTTTAGATTTGATATAAAATAACCACACATTCCATAGACATTTTGAAACCTTGTCATAATATGTGGTAATATCCATGAAACATTTGAGGTTGGTTGTAAGATAAATTAATTTTAATTTATTATACCTATAAATTGAATCACATAGATGATAAAGACATTTATTGGTCTTGGTGATAAAATGGTTGGATAATTCTCATCTATCTAATTTTTTATTGGTTTTTAGTTTTCATTAGAATAAATAATTTTTATAACATGTTACCTTTGATGTGTTACATTTCATCTAGTTATGTTACTATGTGCTCCATTCCAATATATTAGAAACAAAACTATTTTAAGCATTTAATGTAGTTAGTGGGTACCTAATAAAGTAATGTAACTAGGTGGGTCTTGCATATTTATAAGAATTACCTTACACTCATCCAAAGGGATGTGGGGGAGAGATTATAAATATTTTATTATCTCATAGTGACATTCTAAGATAAATCTAAACTTGTAAAGCCTATGAGTATCATGCAAATATTTAATGATTTAAAGTTATAATGCATATAAATTGATATTTTTGTGTTTCTTTGAATGCATATGTGCCTTTTAATTCCCTCAAGTTGAAATAAAATAAATATCTGAAATTATTTGTTGCATTTATTTTCTTATTTCATTATGTATTTTGAGGGATATGTGGTATGATATATATCTTAATTAAGATCCCTAACCACGATTGCATCATAATATCTATGATGTGTACACAAAAAATCCTTGGTATATCACCATATTAGTTAGAAATAAGATATCCTAGATTTATGAAGTGATTCTGCACTCTAATCATACCACATCAACTCTTAATTAGATTGTGCCACATTCACTACCTACAATATCAAAACATTAATGGATAGAAATACATATGATTCTTGAAACCATGTACACCAAGGAATTTTATAAGTATACAAAGTTTTTATAGTAGGTCAAAACATACACAAGGAAAATGGTATGGGTAAATTTAGTAATATGGAGAACAAAAAAGTGGCTTGATCATAAAAATGAATTTATTTATTACAAAGGGTGAGAACCCTTTTGAAAATGAAGCTCATCCTTTGAAACATGCAAACCAAACCTAATTCCAAACAAGTTAAAAAATTAATCCCAAATGGTAGACACCATATGTAATACAAAGTGTGTACACTCTATGTGAATAAAAATGGAGCATTCCATTTGAAATAACATAGGGCATGCACCCTATGAGATTCTAAAAGCCATGCACCTTGAAATACATTGAATTAAAAAAGAATCAAAGGTTGTGCATCCTTCTATTCATCTTGTTTCCCAAAAAAACAAGCATGGATTTAGGATTGGAGGATTCTAACCTAAAATTTAAAAGTTACAGTGGACCAACATCAATGAAACTTCTCAAATTTATAATATTTTTCCACTTTCATGGACATTTAAATTCAAAATTTTATTTAATTTTATAAATTTTTAGAGGGAGAGATTAGTTTGTTTTAAATAATAATAATAATAATAACAACAACAACAACAACAACAACATACCTCATTATGGTTATTATATATATCTTTAAAATAGTTTAATAACTTTTTGAGTAGTTAATCATTTTTTATACAAAACTATATCACAACAATCTACACATCATAAGGCATATTATAAGAATATGTTTTTATAAATTTTAAGATATGTAGGTCAAAATGTTGTCTCTATACACTTGTTACATTTTTCAACTTTATTGACTTGTAAAATTAATTTAAAAAGTATTGAATTGGAAATTAATAAAAAATATTATTAACAATCTATGACATTTTCTATATCCCTATATGCGATTTCATATAAAATTACATTCATTAACTTAAAAAAAGTGTGTTCTTAAAAGTGAATGTCTATTATTTTTTCTAAAAAAAAATTATGTTATTTTCATAAAATCATCAATTTTACATATTTTTCTTATCTAGGAATTAAAATAATTATATATTTATAAATTAGATTCAGATTACTATAATTCATCCTCTTATGCTATAAAAAAATTATTTAAATGTCTATAAAAGTTTTTACAAGTTTAGATATTATTATTTTTAGGAAAATTGCTTCAACTTAGTACCCCCATTTTTACCCTTGTACCATTCACTTACCTCTTCCCCAAATATTATCTAGAAGTGATTTTTTTTTCACACTTGATTATTAGAATTAACACAATCAGTACAATTTATTATAAAAAAAGGGGAGAATGATTTGTGTGCATGTGCACATACCCATAATCTTAACTTGATTTCTTTGGTTACTTACATAACTCTATGCTTAAATAAAATCTATGTAGTCCTTTACATCATGGGCCTCCTATGTATAATAATGATACATGTCCAAAAAAAAATTAATAAAAAAATATATTTCAAACACTACCTTATATCTACTTGCATCATGTTCACTCTATGCAATGATATGAAACATGCCACATAATGCATAATATAATTTTGTTAGCTTTACATATCTACATAGTTCCTCACATAATGTGCATCTCACATACTACATGTAAATATGTCATAGATTAAAAGGAAAGTTCACAACACTACTCTATTTCATGCCACATTCATTATATTTACATGATGTCATAGAACCACATAATGTAAAATTCACAAGATCATATCCTAAATGAATAATCTTCAGGTCACAGAACATCCAGAGATATCTATGAAACACACATAACACATAATGGACACATGGAGATCCTGTGCCAAACTACACAATTATATATCATACTCATATATATCATTACATGATAGAAAATCTATCATAATACTACACATTTGTATGGAAAAATAATTTAACCATCGGAAGGTGAAGAGTCACATGTGGAAGCTCAAACTATTTTACTTCCATAATGTTTTTTTATCTTCATGGATTTTTAATACATGTATACATATTTTTATCTTTACTTAGTGCTCAAGTAGATATTATTAAAGTAAACATCTATACATCTTTCTCAGGAATATGTCATGTAAATGAAACATAGACTAATATAGTTTATATTCCAATTCTATTACTTCCTATGTTTTACATATAATTCAACATGTTTTCTACGTACACACAAATAACATATTTAAATACTCATTTACATTATTTTCCATTAGATTTCATAGGATCTAAAACAAAAATAATGGAAATTCTCATATTTATTTCATAGGAAAGGTTGTTACAATGTTGTGCACACATAAACAATGTAGTTTAAATATTGAGTCCTTTAGGTGGGTGTGTGTAAGGATTATGATAGATCACAAACAAAAGCATAAACACAATTTGTGGATGAAAGTGACATAATAAGAAAAGGTAACTTGAGAAATAGTAGACATATCTGACATATCATAAACCATGTAGCTAGAAAACAAGGATGAGCCTTATTACATGTGGTATGTACAAATCATAATAATTTCCATATTAAATAGAATTGTCTACACAAAGTATCAGGGTAAATTTTAGTGGTAAGTATTCATTACTTCATGAATATTTTCTTTTTGGTAAATAATATTTTATGATTTTTTCAGAGTAGTACATAAGATCCATTCACCTAAATTTTTGGGATGTAATTTTTTTAGGGGTTAGCTTGCCAACCATTTATAATAATTATGGGATCATCCATATGATTCACCTTGTGTGTGTGTGTGTGTGTGTGTGTGTGTGTGTGTGTGTGTGTGTGTGTGTGTGTGTGTGTGTGTGTGTGTGTGTGTGTGTTCACAACAATTACCATCCAAGTCTCATTCTTTATCTCATTACCATGTTAAATATTGAGGCTACCTGATAGATAGGTTGTGGGATAAATTTAAAAAAAAATTCAAATTTTTTTATAAACCTTAAGATTATTACATATTTAAATTCATCTTTAATAGATATATAATTTTTAAAAAAATCATCTCAATCTAAGTTTGTATACAAAAGTTATGACCTTAGAAAGTTGGCATTTGGTACCACCTGATTGCATCATGGTACTATCACCTGACAACATCATGATGCTCTCGCTCGATAGAATGACGTCACTCGATAGCATTATATAAATTGGTATCATGCTAACACTCATTAGCATGATACCACTCAGTAGCATGTTTTTTATTGATAATATGTTATCCCCTAACAGTATGCTACCACTCAGTAGCATGTTTTCACTTGATAGCACATTGTCACCCGATAGCATGCTATGCTGCAATTGAAAAACATCTGGAGGCCGTAACTTTTGCATATAGACTTAATTTGAGTATTTTTTTTAAATTGTATAGTTTTTTGAGAAGAATACAATTTTTAATATATTTTTAGGTGACATAATTTTTTTAGGTGACATAGTGCTATTGGGTGACATAGTGTTGCCACCCGACGACATGATGTGATGCAACTGAGCACCAACTTCTAAAGGCTATAACTTTTACATACAAAATAAATTTGAGATGATTTTATTTTTGAAATTGTATAGATATTAAAGATAAATCCAAATTTTAGCATGCTACCAAGTGACATAGTGTTGTCAAATGACATAGTGCTATCGCATGACATAGTGTTGTCTCCTGATGACATGATGTGATGCAACTGAGCACCAACTTATGAAGGCTATAACTTTTGCATACAAACTTAGTTTGAGATATATATATATATATATATATATATATTGAAATTGCATATCTATTCAAGAGGAATCCAAATATGTAATAATATTAAATTTTAAAAAGTTTTTTATATTCTTTTTAAATTTATCCCACAACCTATATGTTTTAACTATGTAGATGGGCGATTGTATATAAAACTTAAGAAGGTGATTTTTTTTTCAAAATTTTGATATTCACTAAGGATAATAATTCGATTCACCTAAATATAAATAAGGGGGTTTCTAATATGATCTCTTAAAATGAACCCTATAAAGCATGATTTGTGGCATTATTATGAGTTCTGTATAATAATGTTTAGGAGGGTAGGGAACCTATATAATCTAAACTTCTTAACAAAATATGGACATTTTTGGATTATATTATAAAAGTAGAGATTTTAAAGAAAGACTTAAATTTTATGTTAAGGATAATGGAAGCCTTTATTACATCACATTTTGTATATTTTTGTGGAAAAGGGTGATTATCAATTCGTAAAAAAATATTATGTAATATGTTGAGTAATGGAGTAAACTTGTTTATGGAAATATTGGTGTTTACTTATATGTGGTTTTTTGCTTGGTTAATTATTTATTATTACTAATAGAATTATTATTTCAAGTAGATTTATATCTATATTCCTCTTTGTATCTGATCAAAGTATAATATAATAGTTTTAAGTGAAATTTAATTCAATAAGGTAGTGTGTAGAGCAATTTTCAACCATTTTTTGAAAAGAAACACTAGAAAGGAAGGGTTACATATTGTGAAAAATGGAACATGGTTTTTTTGGTGCATGCCATTAGGCTAAATTAAGTTATGTTTGGGACTCATTTATGTGAATGAGTCATAGTATTATGACCTTATCCAAGGTATAAAATATTTTTTCTTGTTTATGTTCTCCTTATATATTTATATAAAATTCATGATAGGGTATGAGACTATGTTGCATATGAGAGGGGATATCTTGAAAAAAATAAGATTAATGTTAGATCACTGCTCCTTATCATTATTTTGAAAGCATGGAATTGGCATGCATTTTTTCATTAATATCAATTTACATGTATGCCAAGTAGTTATAACTACTTTACAATACAAACATGTTTGTGATAAAGATGACTCAATTATTTTTCTTCTAAAAATAGTTCCCTCTTAGGAAAAAATCGCCAATATTTGAGTGGTGTGCCTTCCTTTTTTCATCTTGTGTTTCATGAAATAGTTTTATATAAGGGATTCATTCATGCTAATTCAGTGCTTAATTACTCTTCTTTTCATTATTTAATCCTCAACTCCTTTGTAATATGCTTAATTACTCTTCTTTGCACTAGGATTTTGATGGAATTTTATGTGTGCTCTATTTTAAACCATTAAAATGTTATTAAAATTTCCATAAACAACTTTTTAATCAAAATACATAGACATAATAAAACACACAAAAATAAAAATTACATTGATAAAATGTTGTTGTGCACTCTTTATTTTTTTATTTCAAAATTGCCTTCTCTTTTTCATCTACTTCTCTATTCTACTTTTAAAAATGCATACATTAATATTATTTTATATCAAATTATATAATATTATTTTATACATCTGTAAGATAATACAAATTTATAGATAATTTAATGATTTCTATAAAAATCTAATACAATCTAGATTATTAAAATGTTAACTACCTTTGAATGGATTAGATAAATTCATTGCATTTTTTGTGCAGATTAGGAAGAGAAATAGATTAGGTGATGTTTTTTGAGGTTCAAGCTTATATTTACAATACCCTCCATTAAGCTTGACTTCCTAGATTGATGATCCCCATATTTTTCTATAGTTTCTCAAAATCTTCTTTTTTTAATAGATTCATAAAAATGTCTGTGTTAATCCTTTGACATACAAAACTCTATATTATTTTCACCATTTTTTATCAACAATATTATAAAGTGATACCTTATACCAATATGTTTAATACTTTTATGAAAAAATTTATTTTATGACAAATCTATGTCAATATTGTTTTTTAAAAAAATGCTCCACTTTGTTCTTGATTTAAGTTTGATAATACTATTTTCATCTAGATCATTTGGTATGTCACTAAAGTTACAAATGTATACATAGACTTATAACTCAACTATAGATATTGATATTATGGGCTATTTTTGACAATCCCATGACACTACTCTTAAATCAAAATGAGAAGTATATTTGAAAGTGTTTTTAATATCATCAATGCTTTGCACATAATGATTATATGTGTACCCAATTGACTCCAAATTATCATATGTAGTATATAAAAAACCATGAATTTTAATGATTTTTTATGTCATTGACACATATCAGGATTATTTTTCCCACTTTTAGGTTAAGTCTCTTTTGGTGATCCCATTAATGTAGATATTAAAATCACTAGATACGTTATATCATCTTTTTTCGCTGTCAAATAATCAAACTTCCAACCAATATTTTATAAAATGTTGGATCCACATTTTTGTTAAAATTTTATTTGTTAAAATGTTTCCATGTTACAATTGGTGTACATGCTAATTTACTATTGATAATTTTAAATCTCTTTAGTACATCATTTAAATACTTTCTTTGAGATATAAGAATCTCATCATTTATTTGGTCAACCTATATACCAAGCAAATATTTCATCAATCCTATATCTATCATCTCAAATTATTTCTTCATTCTTGATCTAAAATTTTCATTTAAAAATTTTCCTTTTCTCATAAAAATTAAATTGTATACATACAAGCAAACTATTAAAATTTCACCCTATTTTTTTACTTGTATTATGTTATAATCTTGACTAGGTGTATGAAGATTATCTGAAACAAGTCATTCATTTGATATGAATCTATGTGGCTATGTCAAGCTGTAAGCACTTTCTTGAGCCTATGCAAATCCTTTTTCATCTTATAAACTTTGTTTTTTTATCCAAAATGTTATAAATACATGGTTGCTCGATGTAAACCTCTTATTTTAACACACAATTTAAAAATGATAACTTTACATCTATTTGACAAACATTCCATTTATACAAAGATGTTATGGATAAATTTTATCTAATGTGAATATGATTTGAAAACCAATCTTGATTTGTGCTTCTTAATTTCACTATTTTCATTGATTTTTTTTTCTATACCTATTTGATTCCAATGACTTCTTTTCTTACTAGATTATCCACTAACTACCATGTTTTATTTTTTTCAATCATTGTAATCTCCTCATCCATGGCATCACATGGTTTGTTATTTTTAGTAGTTTGCTCAAAAAAATCTGGATCAACTTCATAAATCAAAGATTCATCATTTTATTCTTCATTCCTTGTTACCTCATATAGTTATCATAATTTTCTTATCTTCCTTAACATTAAATTTCATCTTCTTGTTACATGTGGGGATACTACAAATGATGAAATAAGAATGTTGATTGTGTTGGACCTTTTACTAGATATAGAAGCAAGATTTGTCACATTTCCATTATATGACTACATCTCAAAACCTATTATTTTATGTTATTCATTATTTCCTTCCCATTTCCATGTGACATGTTCATTAAACATACCATCTCCATTGATTTTAACACTTTTTAATTATAGCATATGTTTATATGCTTTTTTATTTCACACTATATCCCATAAAATTGCATTCCCCACTTTATTATCTAAATTATTTATTTTTTCTTCCACCATATTTGTATATGTTTTACAACCAAAAAAATTTGAGTTTACTAAACTCAGATTTTTATTAGTTTAAGATTTCTAAGGAATTACATTATGAAAATTTTTTATGGGAAATATATCTATTAAATATATCACACACATTCCACTCTTTTAACTAAAATTTCATTTTCGTAGAATTTTTTGTTTTCAATATACTCATATAAAAATCAATAGTTTAGTTTTTCCTTTTTACAACATCATTTTGTTGTGGTGTGTATAATTTATTTTAAATTATTTTTTGACCATTTTACTTTAAAAAAATAATAAACATGTTAAAAATAAATCTATATGTCCTTAGATATTTTAATAAATGTCCACTTTTATTTTCCACTAATGCTTTGAACTGCTTAAAAATAACAAAACTATCTAATTTTTGTTTTAATTAAAATATTTCAAGTCTTTTAACTAAAATAATCAATAAATGTCATAAAATACATATACAATAGAGCAAATTTCCATAAGTCCCAATGTACAAGTTTAAGAGGGGCTCTTATGCTCCATGATTTTCTAACGGGAAATTCATTCTTATGTTGTTTTTTAAAAATACATCCTTAACAAGTATTATTGGTGGTTATATCATTGGAAATATTTTTACCATGTGTTTATTTTAAAATAATTTAATCCTACTAAAACTTAAATGACTATATCTAAGGTAACATAGACATGATTAATATTTTATAAAAGCTTTAAATATAATAGACAATTCATTTTATATTTTTAATAGAAACATTATATCCTTATCATTGACACTTTTGAAATTAGCCTATTACTTCTATTTCTAAAAAAATGACGTATTTTATATTTTCAAAATAATTTTTATAGTATTTTTACACTAAATTCCCAATACTTATTAGATATTAATTTAATTTGATAATATAATAAATATAAGAGATATGTTTTTTTATCACATTTATTAGTTTGAATCAAAATGTTACCTTTTGTCATTAATAAAACTTTTTTATTATTCCCAATCTTTACTTCTAATTAAATTAATTTATCAAAATTTGAAAAGATCTATTTATTTTTGATCATGTGTTGCTATAAATATCTAAATATTAAACATATTTTATGCTCTCTTCAAAACATTACAATTAATATGTATGGAACCATAATCTTTTTTTTCATTTTTTCTTAAGACAAAATAATTTTACTTATTTTGATCACATGCTTCATATATTAATAATTTTAGTGACCACATAATTTTGTAATAATGACATTGGGTGTTTGATTTACCATACCTTTGAATTATTCCTTACATATGGTTATTTATCCTTCCCTTGTTCTTGTTTCATGGTAGTTACAATTTTTTATTTCTCCTTCATTATATTTACTGGTCTTGCCTCTTGAAAATCCTCTTCCTCATACACCTCTATTATTGGTTCCTCTTCTCTTTAAGATATTGAAGATGCTTTATTAATGTATCATATTTTTCTATTATATTTTAAATGATACTTTTAATCTGAATGCTTGTTTGAGGGAGGAATTAATTATCTAGTTTAGTGTTTGTTCATGCATTTGCAAATATTATATTGTCTCATCCGTTTGTTCTTTTGACAACTTTTTTAATTTTTTAGTAACAATAAAAACAAAATAAAACTTTGTTAATAGGATCCTTAAATTTTTCTCCACTACTTTTTGATATTCTAATGACTTTCTATGAGACTTTAGTTGATTAATCATAACCATTATATAGGTAAAAAACTCATTTATTAATTTTAAATCCTTTATTTTCAATTTTTCCAAATTTCTTCTTAACATTTGTAATTCCAATTTTAATTTGTTGGTGACTTGATAGATATTTTAAAAACTATCCCACACATTCCTAGATTTTATAAATATTAATTCATTCATTACTTGTATGAAAAATAAAGATTTAGCATTTTTTTTTTTTTTCAGTAGACGCTTTTTTTTATTGTGTCAAGTGAATATAAACTATTAGTTTGGTGCCTCTAACAAGCCATTCTCAATTAAATATATTAGATACTGTAAAGAAATAGTGTCTTTATCTTAATTTTCTAATAATCATAATTCATATCCTTAAATTATGTAATTTATGGTTAAGTGAGACCATTGCTCACATTAGCCATTGTAAATCATATCTAAAAATTAAATACGCTTCTTAATACATAGACAAAATTCTATAATTTTTTAAATTTTAAATAATGAAAATATTACTGAATTTCCATAAAAAAACTTTTGTTCATAACACACAGACATAATAAAACACATATAGAAAAATAAAAATTATATTTCGAAAATGATATAACACAACGTTTGATTTTTTATTTCAATTTATCCTTCACTTTTTACATCTACTATTCTTTTATATTTAAAACTACATATATACCTATATATTTATAACAAGTTCAAGATGTTTATTTTATACATTTATAAGATAATACAAAATTCTAAATAATTAGAAAACTTATATATAAAAAAATATAAAAATATTTTAGGCTATAAAAATATGTGTTACCTTTATATGTATTAACTAAATTTATTAAATGTTATGTATGGATTAGAACTAGAAATCAATGAGGATATTTTTAAGAGTCAGAATTATATTTTCAATAGATATTTACACTTAGTCTATATTGACTTATCTCTCATTCATATATATAAATCTATAAGTTCAAATATACAAATATTTGTGTTTGGATTTCCTTTATCTTCTTAATTTTTAATGATGGTATTTACATAACTCAATGTTAAAACTTTATTCACTTAAAATGATGTTTCTAATACCCTCTTTTATATAGCATATATATTTATATAATTTTATAATTAAATGATGAATGGTAGATATGTTCTTTTCCCTTAACTCATCATAATATCCCACAACACCAATGGCACTCTTATCCAATGATTTATTCTTAATAGTATCTCTTGTGGCCTTTTCTTAGCATGAAACTTATCCATCTCCTTTTATTTTGTGGGCACACGAGCTCTTTTTTTTTTTTCATTCTTTTTGTGGCTCTCTCACATAAACATTTTACCCTTTATTATATTATGTTAATTCCATCATTTATTTCCAATTCTACCTTAATCATCCTATTATACATTCTCTAATATTTTTACTCATTCCATTATGCTTATTTGTGCCCTCACCTCTACCTTCCAAAATTCATCATCTTAATAAATCCCACTCTCTTGATATTTTTTTTACAAAGGTTTTCGACATTTTCTTCTTAAATTTTTTTTAAAAGGTTAATCCCATTGAAATTTATGATAAAATAAACTACCAAATGTACTCCTTACTCCTCCTATTAATTTTATTAAGGCTTGATAATACTAAGCTAAATAATCGACATAATCCTATATACTATATAGAACTATGTTCCCATAGATGGCACTACATACCTATTTATTAACAATGCACTTAGTTCATACCTTGTAATGTTTCTCCTCACCTTTTTCCTCCTTAAAAAAAACTAAATCATTCCTTCTAGTAATCAATGTGGGACATGTTCTTATTTTGTGTTTGTATTTTTGTGTAGACATTGGTACAAAATACATATTTATATGTTTTATTTATAATTTATTTGTTTGGAAAAAAATTCATCTAGAATATTTGGAAAGGATGGAATAATTGATTATTAATTTTTATTTTATTTTATTTATTTATTTATATAATATAATGGAATTGAATAAGAAATATATAAAACAAAAAATTAACAAGATATATTTTTTAATTTTTGTCTCTCTATCTTGAAAAAAGATAAATAAAAATATATTCAACATAAAAGAGAGGATAATTTTATAAATTTGACCCAATATATTTATACCTACAATTCAACATATTATTATAGGAAACAAAATAAATTGGATGTTAGATATATCCCACCAAATGTTGGATTTGTTAAAATCAATTTTTATAGTGCCTCGTGAGGTAATATCGGGATAGTTGGTACATAAATGCCTTTGCACTACTAGAAGGGATCAAGGTTGCATAATATAAATGTTCTTAAGTTATCATTATTAAGGGAGAATTCATGGTCATCATTGATGTAATAATAATGGGTATAAATCTAAATTTGAAGGTAAATAATATTATATGTGATGTGATGCAAGAGCATCTACATACGTCTTGACAAGACATAGTCATGATTAAATTCAAATTCAATAATTTGTAGTTTCCCTCTAATATGCCATTACTGAGGAGTAATTGTAAAAATATAAAAGTAAAAAGTAATTGTTGTTGGGGCTGTTGAGAAAATAAGGGAGAAATGGTTGAAAATATTTTCAACCTTAGTATATTGTTAAAGATTAAAAACAATATTTTATTTTGCCTTAAGCCCAAGTTGGGTGTAGAAGTTAAGGAGGAGGTAAAAAGAGCATAAGAGAATTTATTTAGGAATAAGATGATGAGAGGAATGTAGAGAAAGAAAAAGAAGGAGGATGAAAGGGACGTAGAGGAGAGGAAGGTAAGAAAAGAAAAATGAAGGAAAAGAAGGAGAATTTCTTATTCAGCAAGGAGAGAGGAAGAATGATCAACATGCATGTAAGAATGCAGGTATATAAAAAAAAAAAAAAAAATTGAAGCATTTTGTGTATTTTCTGTGTATTTGTTCTTTGTTGCATCTGCAGAGGGTATACAATCAGGAAATTATCTTAATCAAATCCAATGCTTTCCTTTATTGATGGTGCATTAATCCATAATGGATTTCAAATCGAGATATGGGTGAAATGTATGTTTTCTCAATCTTCGAGTCCCTGTTTTAAGTGCACGTAGTTATCTATAATCAGATTGTGTATGCAAATCCTCTACTAAAAACTCTCAAGTCTTTGAGATCAAAACATATGTGGGAGTTATAGTGTTCAGTTAGTCTGTCAAAACCGATTAGGAAAATAATCCCGTAGCCCGAATTTGATAACACCCAACCGGCAAATGAAAGGAGAGTCGAGCCATTGTTTTATGATGAAACAAATTTGCACAGGTGTGTCTGTGAGAACGCAGGGGTTCTGAAGGTATGCAGAATGTTCTTCTTCAATGTCTAGCATATCTTGAATACATGAGTGTGATTAGAATAGTTATAATTATTAATTGATCTTTCAAGTATCTAGGCCAAGTGTAGCCTTCTATTGTCTTTCAGCTGGTTTGATTCTTATATTGTTAGAACATTTTTGTTGCTTCAAATGGGGATATGTGGTTTTGTAAGATTGAGTGCAACAGGCAGAAGGCATAAAGCTTTGTAATTTTGTAGAATTTCTTAGTGGAATAAGATTATGAATTTTCTCGACATGAGCTAAACTCATCTTCCCAGAAATCTTAGTGAGATCAAACAGACAGTAATAATGGCGCTAAGCTTCCACTTGTTATTATGCTAATATGTGTCTCATTTTCTCAAATTCAAAGCCATTCTAATCTTCACTCTGCCTGCGAATTGGAATGTTCTTCTTCTATGTTGAGCAGAGCCTGAGATAAAGTATGTTGCATTGTAGAATATAAACCTTATTGTACAGTGACGACCTACTATTCTTGCACACGAGAGTAAGGTGTTCTTTTGCAAATACAATGATCCAATTTATGTTAAATCTTTAAATGGTAGGTGAATGTTGTTGATAAACCCAAGTCTGTGAAAGCCAAGATGGATCGTATTTCCAGCAGAATAAGTCAAGAACGTGAAATCCGATTGGGTTGACATTTGAAATCCACGAACCATTCCCACATTGTTGATTGTGATCGTCTGTCTGTGAGTTTGAGCTTGGTGGGTATTTCCAGTGATTAATGGAGCCAAGTAAGTCAAGAACCAGGCAGTGACCCCTATGAACAAGGAGTTTCAATTTTACAGTGCACCATATGGTGTTGCTGAGGTAGGTAAAGCTCTTGTGGATGTGAATTACATTGGGACTGTTTCCTTGTGAGTAAAGTGGACAGAAACTGTTCTACAAAAGAAGAATCTAGATAAAGGCAGTTTAGCCTGTTTACAAACATGACTCCTCATATTTGGTATTATATTTGAAATCATTTAGAAGATATGGAATATGGAGAGAGTGGGACAATCCTTATCTAATACTTGCTCTAGAGTATGAAGCTACCCAGATTGTAGTATTTGGGCAAATGTTTCTTTTGGGCCACATATTATAGAGGTCGAAAACTAGTTCATTGGAGTCCCACGTCTGACACTGCACTGGCGGAGGCTGAGTTGGAGTATCCAAAGGGCCACATATCAAAAATTATTTACACTGTTTTCAAATTGGTTAATGTGCAAGACAGAGGTCCTGATGTGCTGAAAGGACTTATTCCCAATGTTGGTTTGGCTATCTGGACTAAAACATCATGGACAATTCCTGGAAATGTTGCTATGGCAATCAATAGTCAGCTTCTTTATGCAGGGGTCGAGTCTGATAACCAGAGCATTCGAATTCTCCATTTCTCAAAGCTTTCTAGAAACTACAGACTCTGCAGGGTCATTTTTATGTGGATGAATATCAGTCTGTGGACAGTGCATCATTTGGTATCAGAGTTTGAAGCTCTTGTGAATTGGTAATTTGTTGATGGTTATGATTTCTAATGAGTTGTTATAGGATTTGGAAAGAGGATCGGCAGGACAAAGGACTAGAAGACCCTGGGGAGAAAAGGTATGAGTAATCTTTGCTATTTGAGTTAAGTTTATTGTGTTGAGAAGTAAAACAGGTGAAGAGGAAGGCAGTCAAGCCATTGAAGCTTAAGAGGAGAAGAAGCCAAGGAAGGCTTAGTGAAGAGCTAAGATAAGCTCAAAAGTAAAGGAGCAAGTGAATGCTCAAGAAGAAGATCCAAAGCAAGGTAAGCTTGGATTTGTGATTTATGTTTGATAAAGAGTTGCTGTAAGATTGAGAGTAGGTGAGATCAAAGGAGATTGTCAACAGACCAGTCAAGGAGAAAAGGCTTGGGTGAGACAAGGGATCAAGAGACCAAGGTGGAAAAGACTTGGGTGAAGATCTCAGAGATGGAAGTATTGTTGAAGGCACTGCAGAGCAACAAGGTACATGAGGACACCAAGAAGAAAGAAAGCATCAAAGGTATGGATAGTTTTATAATTGATAAAGAGATTGCTAATTTGAAGAGAGAGTTAGCTAAGATTAAAGATGAATATGAGTCTTGGATGCAGATGGATAAGCAAGCATGGGTATGGCCAATGAGGAAGAGGTTGAAGTGGCCAATAGATCTCCTAGTGAAAAGGAGAAGAAGGCAAAAGAAGATTTCCATGAAGAGAGAAGCCCATAGAGGCTTGAAGAAGATAAGAAGGTTGCCAAGTGAGGAACAAGAGGAAGAAGTTGTGAAGAAGGTTCTCATTGAGGAGAACTAGAGAGAAGAAAGAAAAGATGAAGTGCTAGGAAGAGCACTTGAGAAGATGAGAGTGTTGATGAAGAGGACACTCATAGGGACCTTGTGGTCTCTTGTTTTTATATCTAATGTTATATTTGAATGGGTAATTTCAGTTATGAGCAGCCTTGTGAAGGTCAAGAGAAGGGCCTTAGAGAGTGAAGAGAGTGGTGCAAGAGAAGACGCCAAGTACACAAGTGAATGTGTAGGAGGAAAGAAAAAGTCTGTTGTTGTTGATAAGAAAGAAGAGATGCATTGGTTAATGCATAAGGGAGGTGTTGAAGAACCCATACAAGTAAGAGAAGAGGTAGAAGATGAAGCTGAATTCCATGATGCCATTGAATGCCAAGAGGAAGAAAGAGAGCAGCCAAGCACAAAGGGAGAGAAAGATTGCTCCATGAATCAAGCTATCCAAGAGGTAAATGAAGTGTTAAGTGCTGATTTTGATTGTTATTGTGAGCATGAAGATATTAATACACAGGTTAGAAGAGGTAAGAAGAAGATGAAGTCCTCACACAAAGCAGTCAATCATGGCTACATAATGCCTAAGTGGATGGTGAAGCACACAAGCAAGCAACAAATTAGCAAGCAGGCAAGTTTACCTTATAAGATTGATTTTTCTCATATTCCCAATATGAATGTAGATGTGCAAGAAAATAAAAGGACAAACAAAGTTGGTTTTTCCATATTGTCAAAAGGGCATGGTTACAGGATGCCTAAATGGCTTGTGAAGTCAATTGATAAGAGAAAGAATCAAATGTGGGTGCCTAAGAAGGTTAAGAGTGAAGAAGATGTGAGTGTTGAGACAGCAACACCAAAAAATCAATGGAGAAAAGTGAAACCTGACACAAGCAACCAAAGGCATGAGGATACAAATATGAAAGGTAAACAAATTATTCAAAAAGATGATGTTTTTGAATCCTTCAATGATATTTTCATGAGAAATGAAAAATGGAAAGTGGCTGTATGGACTAATGTGCAGCAAGGAGAAAGTTCCAAGAGGATGGATGATGAAAGTGGAGATGTGAAATCAGTTCACATGTTTGAAAAGAACAAGGAGACACAAAGTAATAGTGTTCATATTGTTTTTGATAAGTATATTGATGATGATGAAGAAGTTGGTTTATGTGAAGACAAGCTAAGAAAAGATGAGATAAGGGGTAAAGGACAAGTAATCCTTAAGCATGAAGGACCCAAGTTTGATAAAGATGGTGAGATAGATGAGATTTTACTAAAAGAAGAGTTGAGAATGTTGGAGGAGCTGTTTGGTCATTCAAGAGAGATGAATGAAGGTACAAGCCATGGTGAAGATAGCATTGGGAAGAGTGAAAAAAGATAAGAGCAAAGCAAAGAGGTAAGGACAGTTTTGATCAAGGAGCAAGAATGTGGAGATAGCCAAGAGGCTTCATGGCCTAAAGATTTTGATTCTAAGGTGGCTTTGAATGTTTTGTATGCAGGTATGAAGGTGGCTAAAGTGAATGACATACATGAGTCATTGGAGAAGCTCATGAACCAAGAAGAACAACAAGAAGATCTAGAAGATATGTATGAAGATGAAGAAGCATGGAAGTGGGAGATGGCAGCTGACAAAGAGATGAGGAGAAGAACATACCAGAAGAGGAAGAACAACAAAATGAAGGACAAAGACTATTCCAAACAGAGACAAGCATTGGTATTGGCAACAAGACCTTGGGATCCAGGGATAGAATGAAGACTAATGCATTGAGGAGCTATCTCATTTGAACTAAGGTTCAAATCTTTTTTAGAGGGAGAGTATGATGCATGAGCATCTACATATGTCTTGACAAGACATAGTCATGATTAAATTCAAATTCAATAATTTGTAGTTTCCCTCTAATATGTTGTTACTGAGGAGTAATTGTAAAAATATAAAAGTAAAAAGTAATTGTTGTTGGGGCGGTTGAGAAAATAAGGGAGAAATGGTTGAAAATATTTTCAACCTTAGTATATTGTTAAAGATTAAAAATAGTATTTTGTTTTGCCTTAAGCCCAAGTTGGGCGTAGAAGTTAGGGAGGAGGTAAAAAGAGCAGAAGAGAATTTATTTAGGAATAAGAGGATGAGAGGAATGTAGAGAAAGAAAAAAAAGGAGGATGAAAGGGACATAGAGGAGAGGAAGGTAAGAAAAGAAAAATGAAGGAAAAGAAGGAGAATTTCTTATTCAGCAAGGAGAGAGGAAGAATGATCAACAGGGATGTAAGAATGCAGGTATATTAAAAAAAAAGAAAATTGAAGCATTTTATGTATTTTCTATGTATTTGTTCTTTGTTGCATCTGCAGAGGGTATACAATCAGGAAATTATCTTAATCAAATCCAATGCTTTCCTTTATTGATGGTGCATTAATCTATAATGGATTTAAAACCGAGATAAGGGTGAAATGTATGTTCTCTCAATCTTTGAGTCCCTGTTTTAAGTGCACGTAGTTATCTGTAATCAGATTGTGTATGCAAATCCTCTACTAAAAACTCTCAAGTCTTTGAGATCAAAACATATGTGGGAGTTATAGTGTTCAGTTAGTCTGTCAAAACCGTTTAGGAAAATAATCCTGTAGCCCGAATTTGATAACACCCAACCGGCAAATGAAAGGAGAGTCGAGCCATTGTTTTATGATGAAACAAATTTACACAGGTGTGTCTATGAGAATGCAGGGGTTCTGAAGGTATGCAGAATGTTCTTCTTCAATGTCTACCATATCTTGAATACAGGAGTGTGATTAGAATAGTTATAATTATTAGTTGCTCTTTCAAGTATCCAGGCTAAGCGTAGCCTTCTGTTGTCTTTCAGCTGGTTTGATTCTTATATTGTTAGAACATTTCTATTGCTTTAAATGGGGATATGTGATTTTGTAAGATTGAGTGCAATAGGCAGAAGGCATAAAGCTTCGTAATTTTGTAGAATTTCTTAGTGGAATAAGATTATGAATTTTCTCGACATGAGCTAAACTCATCTTCCCAGAAATCTTAGTGAGATCAAACAGATAGTAATAATGGCACTAAGCTTCCACTTGTTATTATGCTAATATGTGTCTCATTTCTCAAATTCAAAGCCATTCTAATCTTCACTCTGCCTATGAATTGGAACGTTCTTCTTCTATGTTGAGCAGAGCCTGAGATACAGTATGTTGCATTGCGGAATATAAACCTTATTATACAGCGATGACCTACTATTCTTGCACACGAGAGTAAGGTGTTCTTTTGCAAATACAATGATCCAACTTATGTTAAGGCTTTGAATGGTAGGTGAATGTTGTTGATAAACCCAAGTCCGTGAAAGCCAAGATGGATCGTATTTCCAGCAGAATAAGTCAAGAACGTGAAATACGATTGGGTTGACATTTGAAATTCACGAAGCATTCCCACATTGTTGATTGTGACCGTCTGTTTGCGAGTCTGAGCTTGGTGAGTATTTCCAGTGATTAATGGAGCCAAGTAAGTCGAGAACCAGGCAGTGACCCCTGCGAACAAGGAGTTTCAATTTTACAGTGCACCATATGGTGTTGCTGAGGGAGGTAAAGCTCTTGTGGATGTGAATTACATTGGGACTGTTTCCCTGCGAGTAAAGTGGACAGAAATTGTTCTACAAAAGAAGAATCCAGATAAAGGCAGTTTAGCCTGTTTGTAGACAAGACTCCTCATATTTGGTATTATATTTGAAATCATTTAGAAGATATGGAATATGGGGAGAGTGGGACAATCCTTATCTAACACTTGCTCCAGAGTATGAAGCTGCCCAGATTGTAGTATTTGGGCAAATGTTTCTTCTGGGCCACATATTATAGAGGTCGAAAACTAGTTCATTGGAGTCCCACGTCTGACACTGCACTAGCGGAGGCTGAGTTGGAGTATCCAGAGGGCCACATATCAAAAAGTATTTACACTGTTTTCAAATTGGTTAATGTGCAAGACACAGGTCCTGATGTGCTGAAAGGACTTATTCCCAATGTGGGTTTGGCTATCTGGACTAAAACATCATGGACAATTCCTGGAAATGCTGTTATGGCAATCAATAGTCAGCTTCTTTATGCAGGTGTCGAGTCTGATAACCAGAGCATTCAAATTCTCCATTTCTCAAAGCTTTCTAGAAACTACGGACTCTGCAAGGTCATTTTTATGTGGATGAATATCAGTCTGTGGACAGCGCATCATGATGTTAGGGAGATTCTTTCAAAAAATTCTTTGATCTTATTTTAGAATTACTTTTAGGAATGTAATAAAATTTTAGGCCTGTAATTAAATGTAGGTATTGATCAAGAGCTTTTTTCCTCAGTATTTAACAATTAATCAAGTGATTGGGCTGTTTTTTAAAATATTTAATATTTTGATGATAAACATAACTTGTCTTGAATCTATATTTTTATACAAAAGGAGTGGTTGGCATTGAAGTGGAATTTATACTCATTGGATACTTCTTTCCCAATAAAATATGGTTGGGCCTGTGGAATGTTTTGTGTGTTTTGGGCATGCATTTAGAGGAGGTTAGTTATGATGACTTCATTTTGGTTTCTGATAAATGTGAAAACTCTTGGACTTGGGTAAGATATGGATGTGGAATCTAAAGTCATTTTTTTGTGCAGGCTAGTTCATGTTATATTAGGGATATTATGTGTGTGTTATGTTTTTTTTTGGGTCAAATTGTGTTATTTTGTATAAGATTTTTCATATAATTTTTTAGATTTTAATAAATTATATATATATATATATATATATATATATATATATATATATATATATATATAAAGGGTGAGGGACCCCACAACTCTTTTTTACTAATTTAAAAAAATAGTGTCAGAAAAACCTAAGAGGGAAGACATGATAAATAAATTACAAAATTTAAAACTAATAAAACCATCTATAAAAACTTAGGAAGGAAGACATGAAAAATAAACTTTCAAGTTAATGTAAAGTTCACAAGATCAAATAAACCCAAGATGAAAGAGAGGAAAAATAAACAAGCAAGGTAACATAAAATTAACAAAGATTGAATTAGCTTAAGAGGGAATGCATGAAAGGCTAAATACATTAAATATAATTTCTAAAGAGAATAATATTTTACTTAGTACATGATGAAATAATAAAATATATTATATCTCTCTAAAGTCTTAGAATCATTATATACTTTATTAACAAATTCAAATATTTATTTTTGTAATATGCATCTTAATTTAATCATGTTTTATTCCACTCTCTTTTATATCATTCCAAGGATGGAATTAAAATTAACAATGATGGAGAATGTATGAGAAGTAAAATCATAAAGATGCCCATCCTCTATGAATGATGGATATTAAGAGGTTGCTCATTTGGCCAATTAACTAGTTCTTGGGGAGGCTATTCCTCCAAGCATTAGAATTGATAATTGTTTTTTGTTGATGTACTCAAAACTCATTTATGGAGGGGAAAAATTATTCGTCTTATAAATAAGACTCATATTTATTGTGTAAGTACACAAAATATTTCTTGGTAAATTGATTGTCTTAAAGATGAAAATATAGTTGTGACTGACATCATTATGAGTGGAGGGACATTTGATGTTTTCAATAGAATATATAATTAGATCTAAAGTGTGTAGTGGTACCATGAAACTCACAAAAGTTCCTTTGTGAAGGAGAGTGTGATTTTCATCATTCCACAATATTTTTTTTTTCATGTGAATTATTTGGCATGATAGTCATGAGATATATTTAATATTTTAGGTTTTTCTCTTCATATTTGTGATGTTGAATTTTGAGTTAGCTCATGATCAATGAAATCCATGGGTGGAGACCTAATATAAGGTAACATAATGGTGTTAGGATCATTCGGTTCATAAAAATGAGGGTTAAAATTAGATAATAAATCATCAAAACTATTATCAAATTAAGAATAAAAGTTAAGCATTTTCATATTTTTAATGAATAATGTTTCTTTCTCTTGAATATATTGAAGGTAATTTTGGTGATGTAGAATATTTATATTATTTTATTAAACATATCCAAACAAAATCAGAATAATATAATATGTATCCATAGTTGTATTCTAAGGTGGGGAGATAAATTTAGAGTGATTGAACCATAATTTTTCACTAGGGTAGATGGTTTATTCTTGAAAGACATTTATGATAATTTCATTTGTTTCCTTAAAATATCTAGGTCTCAATATTGGAATAAATTGAGAAATGTTATGTTGATGATCATGAGACACTAAAGAGGTGTGCAAATGTCACACTAAGAATATTTAAACTATACAAATTTATTCAAATAAATTTTTAGAATTTTACAACATGTAATTGAATATAAACAATATTTGGTATAACTATTACACATTTAAATGCAAATATATTAATAGAATAAATATATTGATGCAATTTTGTGTACCATTTTTAATGGGTGATGCAGATACCCTTCTCATTTTAGTTTCACAATATTATGACCTAAGACTTGAGTTGAAATCAATGGAATAGAATTGGTTTGAAAAATATATATGGATCTTCATATAAATATACCTATCCTCACTCAAATAATTGTCAAATATATTAAAAAAATGTATATTCACAATGATTTTATCTTAAATGATTTAATCCATAAAAACACATTAAAGGAGGGAAATTGAATGGAAAAATATAAGATTTAAATTGACACTTAGTTGTCATTTTATAAATAAAAAATTATCTAATATTTATTTCAAAATAAACTAGCATTCAAAAAAGAGGACTCAAGTGAATTTGAATAAACACAACACAAAACTATAAAGATTAATAATTTTATAAGTAAATTCTAGTGACATTACTTTATAAGACAATTTACTACAAAAAATAACATAGCACATTCATCCATAGGAATGAAAAAAGGTCACATTTTAGATAGACAAATAATTAAAATAACATATATACATTAAACCCAAAGATATTATTAAAAAAGCATATATATATATATATATATATATATATATATATATATATATATATATAAAGTAGTAATTATCTAAAAAAATAATACACATCGTCAATATCAGTGAGAAAGGGAAAATAAAAACTCATAGAACATTCACAGTGATTCCTTAAGCTTAAATTTTTTTTATGAAAATATTTTCAAATTAAAAAATGTCACAATAAAATGTATTTATAATGAAATATATGTTAAAACCTTATCTTTAAACTTCTTTCATGTGATCATTATTATTTAAAATAAAATACTAGTTAAAAATTAATGTCATATTTCCTACAAAAATAGACAACTATATTAAAAGAAAACTAGGAAAATTATCCATTTCCAAGTCACTGGGACTTACCACTTACATATAAATACACCTTCCAGAAGATATCAAAGTGCCACTCAAATTAATTTAACTTGTGTTGTCCTTTGTAAGCCTAAATTCAAAGATCATGGTTCTCATTTACTCTTAACACATCAATATCAGGTTTCCTGTAGTGAAACTCTATTTTGGTGACCCCTTAGGTATGGTTGTGAAGATGTTATCTATCTATAGTTACTTTCTATATTTTTTAATATAATGTGTATAAAATTCCACAATCTTGTAATTACTCTCTCTTTTCAACATTCACTTCACTCTTGAATGCAACTATAAATTTATTTAAAATTACTGCAAACTCATTTTAATTAATAGTCCACTATTTGCCTTGTATAGTTGTAGCCTATCAGCTTCTATGAAAAATTTGATAATATTCTCCATGAACTCATTTATTTTTACATTTTGGTTTTTAGGTTGTGTATAAATTCCCCAAGTGAAGTATTAGTGTTAACAATGAAACTTTCACACAAGTTTACATCAAATTCAATCACTATTCTAGTATTTAAGAGAAAGTTTTATTTAACCATTATGGAAATTATATTTAATATCAAGTCTACATTTGAATAAATTTAGATATATAATTTTAAACATTATTTTGTAATATTTCACTCTTGATTTTGGCCTTGTGTATCTTTGTTAGCGACTTAAACAATAAATCCAAGGTGGCCTTAAATTCATTCTCAATGTTTTGTGGAACCTTAATCTTAGCTCAGATTTTTGAATGTTTAAATTTATTTTTCATACCATGGATGAGATTATTTTTTATCATGTTAGTTTATTTCACTATATCTATACTTAGCCTCTTTCTTTTCTTAGTCAATTTAAATAATTCCTCTTCAATCTCACACATAGTTGGTGAACCATCTTTGGTTATCTATTTTATGGTTATTATCTTAAAATTCCATATTAATTTCTCAAACTTTGTCATGATTTCTAGTATCTCATGAGTAATCATGCTACCTCTTTAAGGTTTTACCAATTACATGATTTGCATCTAGTATTCTTGAGAATAATTTTCTCCATTGTATACAATCATAGTGATTGATGTATGTTGTGTAGATAGTGTTTGGGTTGTTGGTAGAATAGGGGTAATATAAATTTTAGGAATACTATATGTTTCACTAGTGGCCAAAATATAAATTAAAGAAATAGAGGGAATAGGGGGTGAATTCAAAGTCTTGGTTGCACTATGTGGTTTTAGTATAATAGTGGGTGGGGACATAGAAATCTTGGCAACTTAACTTATGGAAGTGACAATAGAAGATGTTTGAGAAATGGGTGTAACAATAGGATTTGTAGAAATAAAAATTAGAGGGGTAGAAATCATATATTTGAAATAAAAGTGGTGACTATAATATCATAAATAGTAAGTATCTATCAATTGGTATGATGTGGCCACAATAGTGATTTCACATATTTCCAAAAATTAATTGGGAGTAGACCCAAAATTTGAACACTATTATCAAATTGAGACATAAATTGTTGGTGATAATGTAGAAGGTTTTAATGGACTACATGAAAAAATAGGAACACTTGTAGAGGGAGAAGGCATAAAAATTATCAAATAAATAGAAATAAGAGCTATAGATGAATGAATAATTAATACAATAATAGAAGACAATGTTACATGTGGTATTGATGATGTTGAAGCAGCCATTAATAGTGTAGCTAGGTGAGATATTTGTAATATATTATTAATGAATTATGGTTTCTTCCCAACATGAGATTTATTCACCTTGGATGATGATGCATTGGGTATTTTTGCACACACTAGTGTAACTAATTTGAACATCTGTGTTGCTTGCAATTTTTAATCATCTCTTGGTCATTTTAGGGATCAATATTATATAAATCATATGGATGATTTTGGTGTATATAGGATATAATAATTTAAACTTTAAATATTGTATGTGTTTGGACACAATGGTGTATGGATCCCACATTTTAATTAGAACTTCCTCAAATTTGTTAAATGCAATCTTGTATACTAAAAGTTGTTACATAGATAGATGACCATGTTATGCATAATGTTTTTTCCAACTCTATATATATTAGAGGATATGATATTTGATTTCTATTATTATTAAGTCATCTCACTAAATGAAAAAAAGAGGCTAATTATTGTTTTTTCAATCTATTAGGTACATTATTGTGAAGTTTGGAAGGTGACACAAAAATTTCATTCAATCCTTAACATAGTGTATGTAGGATAGTACCATTAAGCCTCAATTTTCTTAGCTGAATACCTCAAATCCTCAAATAACATTGGCATAGAATTTTCATTGATATTCTAATACATGAGATCATATAAATAATCACATATTTCTTGCATTAATTTTTGGCACCTCTATACATATTTATTGTTGTATAGAACATGGATAGGTGAAATATAAGGGTTTAGCCACCTAGAGAAATATACATGTGCAAAAATTCATCATGGAAAAACAACAATATATTTGATATAATATCATATAGAAGTTTTGGCTTTCCCTAATAGCACAAAACTATTGTTTCAAATTTTAGCTAATGATCTCACCCAAAACTAATTTATCTCCATCGTTAATAATCATGGCTAGCATTGGCACCCATATTTGGTTCACATGATCAATTTTAGAGGCCACATATAAACTATTCATTAATATCATTATAATCATAACAACATGTTGAAAGGCTATAATGGGGTAGTTATCTATATCATCCTTATTGACCCAATAGTCTATATCATTTTACAAATATTTTAAAACTTATACGAGATTACTATCATTCATACATTGAGTATAAATGGCCTAGTTTTATGTGAAAGTGGTCTCAAGTAGATCATAGTAGTGGTGAAAGTGAGATAACTCTAATGGTATGCCTACAAACACTCAGCAACTATTTATAAAATTGGTTTTTATACACATGTCCAAAGAAACATATCATGTTTCATGGGTGAGTCAAGGCACATTGGAAATATAAAATATTCGTATATAAATACATGTCAATCCTAATTTCATACTCACTTTCCTACTTACTAGCTTGGTCACTACTTTTCATTCACATTGACAAATCTATTAACCTTCACTTGAGAAATTATAAAATAATAATACACATTTAAAAACCCCTAAAATAAGCATCCTTGGATCCAAGTTTGAATAAAAATTCATGTCCAAGCTTCATGTTATCAAGTATCAAAATCCAAACATTATATTAAATTCTATCATGATCAGGATGGTGCACACACACAAACATGAGTGAGAACTACACATAGTTTAAGACTTTTTGAGAGTATTGGAATGTAATAAATTATTGTTCACTAAGTGGGGAGTGGTTAAGGTTGTCTAACCCATATTTTAAACCAATTTTTTAATATTTATCTTGTGAAAAAAGTGTAATTATGATTTTAAAATAAGGATCAATGCATTGGATCAAGTGTGATTTCATATATATGAGTCATTTAAGAGTATAAGTGTAATGATAAGATGTAGAATAAACCTACCCAATAAATTATGATAGTACTAACAAAGTGTTAATGGTACCAGTCACCTTAGGGGTTAGATTTTTTTAGTATCATCCACATAGGATTTGAAATAATGTTTCCTAATTCCATATATTATAGATCAGACAAATAGTCATTACAAGAATAATAATGACTACAGTGAGTTATAAAAATTATAATTATGTATATATATTATCCATTCTAAATATAGTAAGTGCAATTACATTTAGATTTGTATCATTTTTACCCTATTTTACTTAATCTTAATTTTCATTTTTTTTAATCTTATCTGGATCACATTAATCATAAAATAAGTAAAATGGTCCTTTGTGTCAATGGTCTCAATTTACACTAACTAACTATTTATGTCAAATGGTTAATTATTTACAATCCCCATTCTAAGATATCATAAAGTGATGCTTAAATCATTTTTTCAACATTTTTTAGAAGGCACCAATGTCAACCAAGCAACAAAGTCTAATAGTTTTCCTGTACTAACTTGATCACCTTACAGTTAGACTTAAAATTGACACCAAATATATCTATATATACACACTTTATGAATCCTATATGTTAGGTTTGTATCTTATAATCCATTAAAATTAAATGCAATGAAACTCTTAATTTGGGGTAACCCATAGAAATCCAATATTTATTTTTTAATATAATCACTTTTTTCCTATGTTGATGAGTATATCACATAAAATATAATTATATATAAGGATTAGGGGGAAGTTCAAAATGAAATGGAATTTAAAAGTCTTACCTCTATGGATAAAGGGAGGGGCGGGCCTACAAGTCTAGGATTGAACGTCATTAAACCAATAAAACATAGGGAAAAAAACTTATAGAATAATTATGATTATACTTGTTTTTAACCTCTTTAATGGAATAAATTATCAATTCCATTTAATATTGGACATTATCCAAATTTATTGTGGTAGCACATGTCACCATTATTTTCATAATAATAAGGTATACTAAGAAACAAAAGGCAATAATATAGGTAATAATTGTCATCTTCATGACTATGTTTTCTTATTAGTTCCATAGGGTATAATAAAAGAATAAATTTGTTTTAACTATTGATTAAATTTTGCCTTTTAGACCAATAAAAACTATTATTTTTTGTGAATACAAAAATTTGCATTTTTGTAATAGTTAAGTTGTGTATTTTTAACAAAAAATATGAAAAAGGGTAATAATTTGTTTTCTAATTGGTCAAACTAATTAAAATGTTATTTAGGGGTAGAGTAATGGTATCATCAATAGTGACTTCACACATGCAAATATAAAAAGCTATCAATAAAATAATCTATATGGATATCTGTTGGAGGATAAAACATTCTATAAAACTATTTCATGGGTTACATGGCATAATGGCTAGTTGTGTCACGTATAGAAACTATCTTAAAAATTAAATATGTCTTTAGTTTAAAAAATTATTGGAGTATAAAACATGTATATTTGCAATAAAATTGTATATAAAATCATTTAATGCATTTGCATAATCTACTCAAGTAAAAAATCATGTTCAATTGCAATAAGATTGCATAGAAAACCATTTAATGCATATGTATAATCAACTTTCAAATAGAAATTTGTGTTTAGTAACCATTTCATATCTTCAAAATAATGTTTTATAAGAAATAATTAAATATATCCATATGATTTATTTCTCTCACACATCATAAATAAATGTAGTTTTAGTAAACAAAGGAAAAGCTATCAAATAGAGCAATTGTAACTCCTTGAACTAGTCATAGTTTAGTAATATTTGTCATTATTGCACTTATTAGATTTGTTCATCTTGTTAGACAGTCAATTATTTTTTATTTGATCAATGAATTTAATAGCTTTTGATTTTTCTTCTGCATTAATTTGATTTTATATAATGTGTACAAGACACATAAAATAAACTAAATAGAATGTATTGTGGATAAAATTAAATTCTATTTTGTATTCATGATTATTTCCTTATGTATATATTGATTTAATGATTAAGGTGTTGAAATATTAATCTACAAACATTGTAAATGGATATGTATTTAGCCTATCTACTAGTTGTTGTTTAGATTGCATTTTTTTCTTGGTTTTTCATGTTAATTTTCTTGGCTTATGTAAACTTTGATATTTTATACCATGTAAGGTGAGGTATTGATGCATAAAAAATAACCATTACTTATCCATCGATTATCTAATAATTAATAAAATTATAAAATATTTTAGTTGTAATTTTTTGAGCATTTTGATATTCATGATTAATAGCATGTTTTTAGTATCTCAAACCATGGTTTAGAAGGAGACTTGTATTTTATAGACCATGTGTTATTTATACATGGTTTATGGTCCTTCTCTAAGGTTCCCAACCTTTATAGTCATGTTCTTATCCTTTAAATTCATGTTCTTAGCCTCCTTCTATTTTTCCTTGGCCTATATATATGTTTCCTAAGATTCACTAGAATTTGCCATAGTTAGCAATGTGTAGGAAGTTCCTAGTGATGTGTTCTTAGACTTCAAATTTATGATCAAAATTAAAATGATATATTTTCCTTAGAGTGTGACACTTGTCATTTATACATTCAATCAAAATAATTCATAGTTCACAAGGATAGTTCAAGGTCTTCTAACTACTCACCTTCCACATGTCACACATATGGCATCCATCCATCTGCTCATGACTTTGAGGCACAAAATCAAATTCCATAGTTGAAAAATATTTTCAATAGTCCAATATCCCTTCTATCATCCAAGTGTCCATATTTTAGTGACCCTAAACTATTATAATAGTCTAAAATCATATTTCATGCTTCCATGACACTTGTCTCTATCATAGTGACCTGGGCCATTAAATCAATTTTTTTAGAAAGAATAATAGAAAATATGGTCATACCTAGAAATTAATGCTTAATAGTTTATTTTTAGTGTATCAAAACATTTATTTAAATCAACATATATAACACCCTATAATTATTTACAACCTTAAAAATAGTAACCAAAAAACATTAACCCATAAATGTCTCTAGTATGTATTCATATATCCATGTATATATGAGATAAAAAAAAATGATATTGACATTCCTCTCATTTATTTTCATCATGATCAGTCTATAAATGATCATATTTTTATCTTTTTTAGCCATTAATCTCTAGAACATAATTAATTCTATTATGAACCCTGGAGGGACTTGATGCATGGTGCCATTATTTAATTCTCATGTGTCCTTGATGATTTTATTAGTGAAGTTATCTATAATGATGTGAATCACTCCATATAATGGTTGAATCACATCCTACTCATATGATGTAATATATTTATCAAGTATTAATGATTAAGTTATTAGTCGATTAGTCATAAGCATTTCTCCACTCTTCCTCTTTATTTGGGGGAAGGGGTGTGGCCAGAGGTGGAGTCTATTTTTGTATTATGGAAATTCTATCAACGGTCCATTTGTGGAGTTAGATTTTATATGGAAGTGGTCTAGTTGGTGGTGTTGTTCAATAAATTCATATTTGAGGCATTATTATTTCTTTGGCTCTCCTGGACCCTGCTTACGATGGTTGGGTGGTACCTAATAATCTTTCAATTAAGCCTTTTGTTTGAAGTGCCCAACATCCTAAAAATGGTTTACAAACTCTTCCTTATAGGGATGTGACAAATGTCTAATGTATTATATTTTTTTATAATTCTTTTCTAGTTGTTTCTTTAGTTTTATGGTTCTATGTTGTATCACACTTTTCATTTTTTGGGGTTTTGAGTCATATTATATATTTTGGCATGTAGTATGGACCATGAATACAACTGATTAATTTATTTATATAACCATAAACACATGCACACACATATGATTAATAATAATAATATAACATAAGACAATAGTAAAACTATAATAAATCAATTAATTTGAAGTCAAAATTAAAATTCTCTCCCTATGCCCTTTAGTATTCCTAAGGGTTGAGGGGTGACATATGTCTACTCTTGTGTAACTTGTCTCTTTAAAATTACATGTATTAGCCCATAAATAGGTACATCCTTGTTCATTCAAGGACATATATGTTATGACATGCCCTCAATATATCAATAACTAACTCATTGATGGGAAACCAAGGTAGGCACCAAAATAAACTTTTATATTCACTAGCAATCTCTTGTCTACTTTATTTTGGTCCTTTTTTGATATTTGGATGCAAAAACTTTGGCTCTCAAGGTCAATATAAATATTCATACCTATATTTTTGTTCTATTGTATTGGAATTAATTTACAAGATTTGGGTAGTCTTTAGTTGGATAGCCTATTTCAATTCTTTACAAGTTGGGAAATTTGGACATTAGTACAAAAATTACTCGAAATCAAAATAATTGCAAAAAGAAATCATCATAGGGTAGTGAGAATAAATTAATATTAATTTAAAATTATTATCATGTAGATTAGAATAGGTATGAAAATTCTTATTGAAAATTAAATGGTTATTTCTTTTATTTTTTATTTTTTATTTATTTATTTATCTATGACTGTAAAATTTATGTATAACAAGTGATGTTGTTAGTTGGGAAAAGTGTAACCATCATGAAAAGTTCACAATGACCATGTAAATTATATATTTTTCATGGTAGTTACATTTTTTTCATGGTATTTTTACAACCATCACAAGATAAATTATAATTATGCTGACAATCTCACCTTATTGTATGTGACCATTTTACAAAAGGAAAATTAAGGTGGAAATTAATATCTAAATGGTTCCACTAGATGTAGGTATAAAATGTGAGATGGGTGAATACCATGAGAATATTTTCCTAGTAATAACTTGGACCCATTAAATCTATCTCATATATTATTTATAAAAATAAAATTTATTTGGATTAGTGTAGCAAAGGTGAAACTTATTTCACCTATTATCTACATGTTGTGAATTCTTATGGAATTTTGAGATGTAGTTATGTTTACTACCATGATAACCTAGGAATGGAGGGAATGGACATTAAATTTTTAGGATGTCTACATGATCCTCAAAGTGTCACTCACCATGATGTGATTGAGCATCAATAAGGTTATATATGAGTATAAGGCCTAAAGGTAGGAAACATAGTTTGGATTTGGATAAATTATAGATGAGATATATAATAATGATGTTTCACTCTCATGTATGGAGATAAAAATTATTCCCAAGACTTTTAAGGCCATTAATGGGGTGTTGGATTGATTTTTATTAGGGGACAATTAAATATAAAGTATCTTATGTTATCAGATGTATGTGGTGAGGGTTATATAGGAGTATAAGATATGATAAAATTGAGTGATGGATATACTCACATAGAAATGTCATAATTTATATAGGGTGTCATGTAAGGTAACCATATTTATAATTCATGTTACACTTGTGAAGATTTATAACTATGAGATATTAATTTTGTATGAAATGGGAGAGATACATTTTGGTGGTGTATATAATGTTGTCAGATGTGGAAAAGATGGCGGGTATCATGTATACCATTGATATGGTGGTTGATTCATATAGATATATCATCATTATTTATGCATATGAAATGGAAAAAATTAAAAACTATAATATTACACAAGATTGACTCATTATTGTGATCCTTAGAGAGACACCTTGTTAAGAGGGTGTAATAACCCTACTAGATCTGACTTTGAAAAATGTGATTATTTTTTTAATTTAATAAACATGTTCTTTCATTATATTACACCATGAAAATATAATTAATGATCTAGATAAAATAATCTAATTATGATACTTATAACATAATCATGTGGCATCTCTTTATCACTGATCACTATCATCATATGAAGCAAAATATAACTAAATATAGAAAGTAATTACAGATGTCTAGCCATGGTTGGTACAAAAATGTAGCCATTACTATCATGGTATTATAATTAATAATTACATATCACAATAATAATGAATACAATATAATGTATAAGATACAAAATACAAAGCTCCACAGAGCATGAGTTCCAAAACTCTAGTATATATGGTAATCTCAAGTGTCATCTCTAAAGAATTACTATTATGGGGAGGGAGAGCATCATATGAGTGATTTTACACACCAACCATGGACCATCGATCCTCCACACAATCCCCCATTAGGGGATGGTCTTCCCTTTATGGATGAGTAGATAGTGATGATGCAAGAATCTAGAGAGACAAGCTAGTACCCATGTGATGTATGATTTCTAAGAACATGTAGTGTACCATAAAAAAACATTTTATAACATGATATCACACAAGCATGTAAACTATACACATGAAATGACAATGTATATCTAACATTATCTTTGCCAAAGTTTTCAATAGTTATTAATCTTGAGGATTAGTCAATTTCATACACACCACTTGATTGGATTACCTTCATCTGGCATTGTGATGCTTTTAATCTAGTGAATTCTATCTCACTATTTACTTATTACTATCAATGCAATATTTTATTAACATAAATATAACCAACATATTTATACAAATTATTTCCTACTAGCAAGCATAAAACATGCTTAACACATAATCAAAATGCATACATTTAGTTTGTCAAATGTATGAATAAATCTCCACAATATTATTTATCAAATAAATAATAAACAAACAAGTAAAAATTATACCAACTGGGTATAATATATATTAGGCTGCATATTCTTTTTTCTATAAGTAGATACAATATAGTACTTTCTACTAGCAGTCATAAAACATACTAAATATAGAAATGACCAAAATGCATACATTTAGTTTGTCAAACATATCAATGAATCTACATAATATCAATTATAATAGACATACAAATTATAATTTTCACCACTCAATTATAATATACATTTAGATTGTAATTTTCTAATTCTTATACACTCTATGACACCCCATACTATCATAGTTCATTACTCATGAGCACAACTACTCAATTACGAACAACCAATTTTATAATCAAATGTCTCATAATCCTAAATAATAAACAAGAAATTATAATACATCTTATGATAAGTAATAAAATCATAGTCCATCATGTATGTATGTACTACTCAATTTTAATAGCCAGTGATGATATATAAAATCATAAATCTATTGGAAGAAATATTCATTCAATTTAAACCTCTTGTTAGATTTTTAAGAGGTCATTATTCTTATAGTTATAGTTTCCCATCCTTCGAAACCCTATGATTTATTTTAACAATCCATTAAACTATAGATAGGCATATGGCTTGATACACCTATATATATTATAATTTTATATGAATACTTAAGTCCATATATGGGCATATTTTCTATATATACATCCTTGTATGCATTAAATGTATTTATACTATATATCACATATAATTACACCTCAATATATAAATACTGTATCAATGGTCATTTAAATTCCTTAACCAAGAACTCCATATGATTTCAATAGTCATTACAATATATTGATGATATTTTATAAGATAAGGGATTCAACAATGTAATTATCCTTCATATTTTTTATCCATAACTAAATAGATTTTCATCATGATATAATCAAAGCATATATAACTCTGTGCACAAGTTCTTAAGAAAACATATTATTTCATATGGTGGTTTGCATATAAGTATTCAACAATACACAAATTGCTCTTTATATGATACACTAAAGTTTCATCAAATATATAATTATACAAATCTCTAAAACTGGGATAATATACCAATCATAATCTATGCTTATAGGCATTTATCCCAATGTGTATATAATCTACATATAAATAAAATTACCTATGATATTAGATAGATATAATTCATATATTTATGTACCCTGCATAATATACACTACATAATACATATGTTTGAAAACATAATTATTGTTTTGCCATACTAGCAGTATTCTTTAGTTTTGTATTAATAGTCAGGGTCTATTACCAAATTTTACCATTTTTTGAACCCTTGTTATTTAAAAATCATGAATACACCTTAAAAAACTAAATATATATTTCATGATGGCTAGCACCTTCTAATATATAAAATACAAATAAAGGGCATATTTCATGACATCAAGTACCTCTAAATAGATCAAAGATGTAAAGGCAACTCAAGGCATTCAAATAACATTAACTCAACCCAAAATTTGATATGTACCAATAAGCAAGGACTAAAGACACTAATTAAATAATCCATAACATGATCTTATACCATAGTTATAAAATCATACTTACCTATACGTAAAAATTTATTCTCACATGATCTTTGTATACTTATACATATAACATCTTCCCATAAGTATTTCTAAGTATAGCATAGAACTATGACTTGATTTAATACTCAAGATTCATATAGCTAGAAACTTAAAATCCCAAGTACCCAATTACTCCATATGATCATATGATACAAATGGTATTATCATGATTCTAAGTAAATACCATATAATAGCCATATTCTCATATATAGATTATAGCTATTAATAATTCAATACCATCATAATAATTATTAATTAATATATATTACCATCATATTTTTATGATTATATACATTATTACATATCCATATAATTAATAATCGTAAAGGCTTATACCATATCACTATAGGTATAGAAAAAAATAACACTAGATCTAAAGAAGGTGAATTGGTATAACAAAAGTGACCAAGCCTATGATATACTATGTTTATCTATGTCTCCCAATTTTCTCTTTCATAATGACTATGAAACTACTCCTAATCAAGTGTGGATCATATTGGAAACTTTATTTGGGTATCAAGACATAATAAGGGATCATTATTTGGAGAATGAGAATATAAGTTTGAGCCCAAGAGATTTTGATACCATATAAGACTTCTTCAAAAAGTTCAAATCACTCAAGTTACAATTAAAACTATGTAGCATTGACAAAAATATTTATCAATTGATTCCTTCCATATTTTATAAATTGGGTTCAGACTATTCGATCTTTGTTTCTACCTTCCATACCATGAAGTGTGCCCTTGGAGCTATATGGACCATGTTTTCCTTGGATGATTTTATCAATGACTTGATTCAAGAGCAAGACATGATTATTAAAATGGGTACATTGAAGTCATATAAATCACTAATTATGAGTCATGACAAATAGAAGTATTATAGTATCAAGGAGAATAAACATAACAAGAAAGACCCAAAGAAAATAAAGGGTCATAAATATGATGCTAAGTATAAAGCATCAAAAGAGTTCTCCTCTTTAGATGGGAAATCCAAGAAATAGTGACTCACATGTGCCTACTATAAAAAATATGGGCATGCTAAAACTAGGTGCATGAATAAGTAGATTGACCAACTGACAAAGATGATTGAGAATCACAATATCAGTGTCATTGATTCAACCAATCAAATTTCATCAACATAGGAGTTTTTGAAGGCGAAAGATATTAGAAAGGGAAAAGATAAGGTAAAATGACTTTTTGTATTTGTATCCTAGCCTTCTACATGGGTAATTGATTTTGGTGCCTTACATCACATGGATTTTGTTGTCCCCCAAAAATATCAATCATTTTTGGGACAAAATTTGAACTATTTTGGTCCAACAGACCAAAATCCTCTCTCCCCTTCTCAAAAATTATTTTAGGCATTCAAATTCTCCATTTTTCAAGCTTTTTCAAGTTCTACAGACTCTACAGGCTTGAAAACTATGGACTTTGTAGGCCCATTTCTACAAACTCTACAGGCCATATCTACAAACTCATTTCTACGAACTCTATAGGGTGGAACTATGGACTTCACAGATGGTTTATACGGACTCCACCAGCTAGATTTCTACGGACTCTTTCAAAGTTAGAGAAAACTATGGACTTGGTTTCTACGGACTCTACAAGCAGACTCAAATCTACGGACTCTCAAGACCTCAAAAATATAGACTCTATAGGCCGGTTTCTCACTTCTACAGACTCCCCCAGATCTACGAACTCATTTCTATGGACTTTATAGGTTGGTTTCTACAGACTCTATAGGAAAGAAACAGGTTCAACACTTAGTCATTTTTTTAATCAGGAAGTTCAAAGGGGTCTCCCAAGATCTTGAAGGACATGTGCCCTTGCAAAGGGCACTTAGAAACCAAACTGGACCATTATAAAAATTTTAAAGGTGACTTTGGAGCTCAAACAACCCTTATGGAGGGTAGGCAGGGAGCAAGTGGACCGATTCGAAGGCCAAGCAAGCAAGGGAATTCCTTCAGAAAAGTTCCCACAACAAAGTTGTAAAGGAATAATTCCTTTATAAAAAAGTCCAAAGGAATTGCTTCAGACTTTTGTCCGAAGGAAATAAGCCCGATGGAAAGCAAAATTCCACTGAAGAAAAACAAAGGCTCGGTGGGAAGAAAGAATGAAGGAAGGAAAAGAACAATTCCTTTAGAATTTTGTCTGAAGGAATTCCTTTAGACTTTTGTCCAAAGGAAAAGCTTCAAGGATAAAGCCCACTGATGAAAGAAGCCCAAAGGCCATCCAAAGACTGCCCGAAGGGTAGGAACCCTTACAGGGGGGCTCTCACTGACCAAAGTGAACCATTTCTCAAGACCCTGAAGGGCAAGTCCCCTCCAGGAAGGACAAAACAAGAATGTTGAAGGAATCACCAAAGAGATTAATGGGCTCGTAGATGTCAAATTTGAGCACCGTGAACTAACCGTTGAGATCCAAACACTCGGTGACATCCCCACAGCTGTCAAATTTAGGGTAACAATCTAGCCATTAGTTTCCTAATGATGACGGGCCTGAAGACGTCAAATTTAAGGCAACAAACTAGCTATTGGATTTAAAGCAACGATGGGCTCGCAGACATCAAATTCATAGAAATGAAATAGTCATTGATCTTTGAAAGCTGGAACACGGACCTGAATGTAAAAGGCCAAAATGACAAAGGGAAAAACTGTTGATGGAAGAGTGTAAGGAGCCAACAAGACTAAAAGAGATAGCCTGAGAGCTCAGATCGCACAGATAATGATGAAATATAGTAAGGAAAGGGGGAACGATGGAGAAATATCAAAAATATTTGTGCATAAGATATGTTTTTAGAAGGTAAAGTAACGCACCAAGTGGACATTGGAAGAGCATGAACATTCAATAATGTGGCCCATTTTTCTGCATCGAGTAAAGAAAATAGTTGCATGCACATTAGAAAGTACATTAGGCGGCCCATATTAAAGATCAATGCTCGATTCCAGCAGAGCCCATGGACAAAATTTAAAATGCATTAAAGGCATTGAATGCATCATAACACATTTTTGTAAAACAAAGTGCCCAAGTATTTCTTGGAGCACTATATATTGGACTCTCTCTTATTGTTTTAAGGATCTCAGTCCATAATAAAAAATGAAACTCTACCCAAATTGAAAGGCATTACTAAGACTTTGAGCTTAGATTGTTGATCATATTTCATTATTTGAATAAGAAAACAAGTGACTTTTCAGACTTTGTGCTGGAATAGCTTGGTTGTTGGGAAAATTGTTCTTATGTCTATTTCCTTAATACATTTTTTGTCCATTTGATTAAATAAGCAAAATTAGTGAAAGTGATTAGGAAGGTGTCTTGAAGCCAGTTGTGGAGAGACTTTGTGCTACCACAATTGTCTTTAGTTTGTCTATTTTTCTATTCTTATGTAAAGGATCTTAGGATGACTTTATGCCCTCATTATCTTTCATATTTTGTTTCTGTGTAAAAGACCTTGGGATGACTTTGTGCCCTCATTGTCTTTTGTATTTTACTCTTTGGCAATTGAGGTGAAGACTTTGTGCCTCATTTCATCTTGTTGTGTTACTTTGCCCTATTACAGTTATTTGTCATCACCCAAAAGATTCCTTTTGTCTACTGAATAACACTTCTGAAAGAAGAGGAGTGTCTTCTATCATTTCATTAGGATTTATCCTTTGATTTGTGAACATCATATTTGAAAAAGAGAGATGGATGGTTTATCATACCCCTAAGTATTATTTTCTACTTACATATATAGTATATAACTCCTTCATATTTACAGGGAACCTCCCCTTGATGAGAGGAGAGATTTGTCCCCTTTTGATGTAGTAAATCTGCACATTTGGCCGACCAATTTCCCTATACTGTGGTTGAAGAGACCTATTTTGCTCATCAGTTAGTTGATTGACAAAATATTCACCCAATAGTTTTTGGCGACTCTGTTAGGGATGAACGTGCAATCTGAAGCCTCAAGTTTTAGATTGAAGCAGTCCCTACCCTTATTCATTATAGACTTTGGCAACTCCATTCTATATCTTACCCATTATCATTATATCCTTACCATCTCCCTCCACCTCCATGCTAATTGGAATAGAATGCGCAGTTTGAAGCATCAAGCTTCAAGCTAAAGCAGGGCCAGTTCTTTCCCATTTTTGTTTTACAATCTGGCAACTCCATGCTATATGTGAAGCCAAAGGGCTAAAGGTATTGTTGACCCTGTATTCAAGTTGGTACAACAAAGTAATTCTGATTTGTTTCCTTCACCATCTTGCCCTCAATGAACCAGGAGCTTTCCTCCTACTAAAGTCAAGTCTCCATTACCGGGCAAAGCATCCATTTCTGCTATTAATAAATCTTTGTCAATACTTACCCCTCTGAGATTTTTTATCCCACCTTTCCATAGTCATACAATGGTAGTTCAAGGTCCTTGGGGTAACTCTTTTGGCCCACTTAATTTGACTCCACCTTTGCATGAACTTCCACGTAGCTCAAGAAAGAATTTCCCCAAATTATTTGGGGATGGGAAGGTTAATCCTGATGAACACATTACAGCCTTCAGAATATCTTGTGGCATAATAGGAATGGAATTTGAGGATGTGGAAGTCATGATTTTCATAGAAACACTACAAGGTGCTGCTACAGATTGGTTCTACCATCTATAAGCTAGATCAGTGATTGACTGGGATACACTTAAAGCTAAATTTGAAGCCAAGTTCAAGTCTGCAGAAGATGCACATGCTTTGCTAGCCCAGCTCACACAAATGAAGAAAGAACCTCATGAGCCTATGAGGAATTTCATTGCTAAGTTTGACAAGCTCAAAAATCGGATACCTATCATTGCTCATCCTACACCTGAGAATCTCAAGTGCTTCTTCATCAACTCACATCTGCCTAAAGTTAGTTTTTTGATGAGATGTGTTGGCTAAATAGACCTTACTATAGCTCAGGATTTGGCTACTGAGGTAGAAGATGACCTTATCTTAGCAGGAAAGATAAGGAGAGACCCAAACAGAGGTAAATCTTCTTCATCTTCTGAATACTCACCTACAGGCAACACTGATCAAATGGTGTAAAAGTTGTCAAATGAACTGCTAGCCTTGAAAAGGAAAATGTCCCAAGGTATGTCTATTCCTCTTAATCGAGATATGCCAAGAAGGGCATTCCCAAATCAATCATACCAAGGCAATGCTACCAAAAATCAAGGATATCCAAATCATCTTCTTCCCCCATAGGATAAACTTGCCATTGAAGTGCCCCAACCAATTCAGCAGTTGGATATCTCAAAATAGAATTTGATTTCTCTTTTCAACCTAAATTGAACCAATAAGATGACATTGATCTCCTTGCAAAAGGCCAAGAAGAATTAATTGGTGACTCCAACATTGGTTTCCTAAATTATCAGGATGAACCCAGAAGTGAAGGTAAAGGGGATGAGGGATCATATGATGTGTTCACCTAGTCCAAAAACCAGTTAGCCTAACAAGATGATAAAGGGAAGATAGAGGAGCAACCTCAACTAGAAATTTTAATTACTAAATGTGGAACCTCTCTACCTATCTAGCCAAAGGACCCAGTGATTTCCAAAAAGGTAAGTACATCAAACATCTCTGCACCTTCTACTTCAAATCCATAGACTAGTCCTCCCCCTTCTAAAAACTAGAAAGATGAACTATCTTCCTTTGTTCCTAATCCATTTCAGTCATTTGACATAATCAACCATATCAAGAAGACCAAAATTCAAATGTCTAAATTTGAATTCTTACAAGCCAATCCTGAATAGTTGGATAGGTTAGTTCAGTGTGTGAAGAATAAAGTTGTCCCTGTAGGACAAGATGATAAGAAGGTAACTCATGATTCCCTAAAGAACATGCCCATCTCAAACCATCTTGTCATTACTCCTCCAGCTACCCCTAGGAAAATAGAGCCTTTCCATGTTTCCCTATTGATAAATGGTCACAAACTAAGTAATTGCATCATAGACTCAAGTGCATCTAACAATGTCATGTTTGCCAAGGTGGAAAAATATCTTGGACTCACGCTGACCAAAACATTTGGGAGGTGTTTATCCATGGAGAATAAACAAGTACCTCTATTGGGACAAATCAAGGATGCCTGATTTGCATTTGTAGCATTCCCAGACAAAAGGATCAAGATGATAGTCTTGGTGGCTGATGTTCTAGCCTCATACGACATTCTTCTAGGGCAAAATTTTTTGCAAAGATGTTGGTGGATAATTGAGCATGGACCTATCTAAAGTGAGGATCCCTGTCAAAGGCATCATGTAGAGGTTGTTTCCTGAAAAGGAAGCAAAATATGTTGTCATTCAGACATCAGCCCCTAAAGCCCAAATTTTGTTCGAGTCTTCAAGTATGGGTAATTATTTTTTTACCACAGAAGATACTCATGTTTCAGCTGATAAAACCCTCAAAAATGATAGTCTAAAAATTAGTTCAGATGGAATAACAGAAGACATGATAGAATGCAATGCAAACATAGAAGAATTCCCCCTCCCAAGTAAAGAGAAATTTGAGAAAGGATCAGTTTTAAATAAGGTATGGATGCTAGAATTTGATGGTAGTTGTTCCTCTACCGGTTCAAGGGCTGGGATTGTGTTGATATCTCCTCAAGGATATATTTTTCCCTCTTCATACAAGTTGCAGTTAGCAATACTAATAATATTGTTGAATACGAATCCCTTCTGCTTAGATTAAAAGTTGCTAAAGACAAAGGCATCAAACTCCTTCATGCCAAAGGAGATGTTAAGTTGGTGGTTTGTTAGGTGAGAAACCTGTACCAAACCAAAAATGAGAGATTGCACCACTACCACAACCTAGTCTAGGATCAAATTGAAAGCTTTGATGCTTTCAAAATCTCTGCCATACCCAGGGAATTCAATGACTGAGCTGATGCACTGGCTATTTCAACAACTCTTTTAGTCCCTCACCCAGACTTCACAAGAGGCAAACACACCATTGAGCTGGTCTTTTGACCAAGCATACCTAATAATGCTAGTCATTGGTAGGTGTTTAACAATGACAACCAAATAATCACCTTTCTAGAATAAAGAGATAGCTTTGAACAATTGCACTTTGAAGGTAGTAATCCTTAGAAGATTGAATCAACTCCTAAAATGAACTCAAATGTAGGTGAAGAATTCTTTCAACTCAAAGGGAATAAAATTACCAAAGGTCTAGTTTCCTTGAAAAAGCTATTTGAAAAACATGACAGATTCATCAAATAGCAATAAATAGATTCAAGCTCCTCCTAGGGGTTTGATCAGATAAATTTGGGTACCAAGAAAGATCCCAAAATGGTAAATATTGTGAGCTGTTGCACTCTTGAGGAGAGATTCAAGTTCACTGCTCTACTCTGCCAATACATGGATGTCCTAGCATATTCATACGATGATCTAAAGTCACTCAGACTTGAGTAAATTCACCATGAAATTCCTCTCAAAGATGATTTAGTACCTTAAAAACAAAAATCTAGGTAGTACAATATGAAGGTATCAAGTATTATTCTGTTAGAAATATAGAAAATGTTGAATGCCAGGATAATTTTCCTAATCCATCATTCCACATGGATTGCCAACATAGTTCCTATAAGGAAGAATAACGGCAAAATTTGCATTTATGTGGATTTCAAGAATTTGAATCAGTCATTTTTAAAGGATAAGTATCCTTTGCCAATCATGGATTAAGTGCTTCAGATAGTGACAAGCTCAGAGATGTTATCAATGCTAGATGGCTTCTCAAGATACAATCAAGTTGAAGTTAGTGAAGTAGACCAGCACAAGACTACCTTCAGCACTCCCTAGGGCACTTTTGCATATAGAAGGATGTCTTTTGGCTTAATAAATGCTAGTGCCACTTTCAGAGAGCAATGAACCTTGCTTTTAAGGATGAAATGGGTAAGTTCATTGTAGTTTATCTTGATGAATTGACCATCTTTTCTAAGGATTGCCCAGATCATTTACGCCACTTACAACAAGTGCTAGAGTGCTGCCACTAGAATGGCATTTCCTTGAACCCCAAGAAGTCAATTTTTGGAGTAACAGAGGTAAAACTTCTCAGACACATTGTGTCCAAAGGAGGCATAAATATTGACTCAGACAGAGTCAAGTCTATCCAAGAGCTTACCTTGCCTACAAGTAAGACTATTGTTCACTCTTTCTTCAAAAAGGTGAATTTTTTACAAAGGTTCATCCCCAAGTTTGCTGAGAATACTTGACACATTGTGAACATGATGAAGGGTAAGGCTACCTTCATCTAGACTGAAGAAGGCAAGTCAACATTTGAGGATATCAAGACTACCATTGCCCATGCCCCAATTCTAGTTTGTCTAGACTACAACAAAGAATTCACCATATACAGTTATGCTTCTGAACACAGGCTTTCAACAATTCTAGTTTAATAGAATAAAGAAGGTATGGAATCTCCCATTTCTTTCATCATCTGCCCTCTCAAAGCTCATGAGCTGAAGTACTCAAACATGGAGAAACATACTTATGCATTATTGAAGGCAGCCAAACATTTCCACTTCTACATCTTGAATTCTCACACTATTGCCTTGGTTCTTGATACCACGGTCAAATCCATATTGGCTCAATAAGAGTTTGGGATGAAAAGAGGCAATTGGATTACAAAGATCCAGGAGTTTGATCTAGTCATCAAGCCAACAAAGCTAGTATGGGGAAAAAGCCTATGCCAATTAATTATTGATAACAAACTAGAAGAAATAGAGCATGAAGAAGCAGAGGTGGAAGACACACTAACAATCCTCTTTGTCTCTACCATAAATGAGTGGTATTCAGGTATTGCTCATTTCCTTACTTATGGTGAGTGTCCTACTCACCTGTCTTACAAAGAAAGGAGGACTATCAAGTTGAAAGCTACCAGTTTTGTCCTTTGGGATAATGGCCTGTACAAGAGGAGCCTTGATGGAGTATTCCTTCACTATGTGGACAAGGAGCAGCAAAGCCAACTTTTGAAATCCTTCCACAATCTAGCCTATGGAGGACATTTTTCTGCTCCTGTGATTGCCCATAAGATTTTGTGAGCCAAGTATTATTGGCCAACTATTTTTCAAGATGCTCTATGGGTAGACATGATCACACCAAAGAGGGCAATTGGTATGTCTCCTTTCCAACTTCTTTATGGTATCAATGCTGAGATACAAATCACCTTGGAATTGCTAGCATTAAAATTGGCTAAGGCAATTGAAGATCAGACATATGAACCCCTTGATAAAAGGATCATGTGCTTAACTGAGCTGTATGAGTAGAGAACTATGGTGGTGGACCGAATTGCTGCACATCAAAGTCTGGTAAATAAGCTCTTCGATTGAAAGGCAAAAAACTATGATTTCCAGGTTGGAGATCAAGTCCTATTATGGGACAAGAGAAGAGAACCAAAGGGTATGCATGGGAAGTTTGATTCCCTTTGGAGGGGCCCATTTACTATTCATCATCACAATGGTGAAAACAATTTCTTGCTAAAATATCAAGATGGTATGCCTTTTTCATTACCTCACAGTGGGCAACATCTGAAACACTTCAATCTGTGAAGTATTAGATAAGATTAACTTGTATATATGTATATTTGTATAGTCTTTAGTCTTATTTTTGTTCTTTTATTTTTGTTTTTGTCACATTATTTTTTGGGTAGCATGACTCCATAGCCCAATGGCACACTTCAAGACACTAGAGATTCTAGTTTCTACTCCCCTCAGCTATTCCAAGTTTTCAACTAAAGGAAGTTCCCCAACTAGAGCTAGCTATTGTCCCCCAAAAATATTAGTCATTTTTGGGACAACATTTGAACTATTTTTGAACTATTTTGGTCCAACAAACCAAAATCCTCTCTCCCTTTCTCAAAAATTGTTCTAGGCATTCAAATTCTCTATTTTTCAAGCTTTTTCAAGTTTTACAGACTCTATAGGCTTGAAAACTATAGACTCTGCAGGCCCATTTCTATGGACTCTGCAAGCCATATCTATGAACTCATTTCTAGGAACTCTACAGGGTGGAACTACAGACTTCACAGATGGTTTCTATGGACTCCACCAGCTAGATTTCTATGGACTCTTTCAAAGCTAGAGAAAACTACAGACTTGGTTTCTACAAACTCTATAGGCAGACTCAAATCTATGGACTCTCAAGACCTCAAAGCTAAAGACTCTAAAAGATAGTTTCTCACTTCTACGAACTCCCCTAGATCTATGAAATCATTTCTACAAACTCTATAGGTGTGTTTCTACAGACTCTGCAGGAAAGAAACAAGTTCAACACTTAGTCATTTTTTCAATTAAGAATTTTAAAGGGGTCTCCCAAGATCCCAAAGGACAAGTGCCCTTGTAGAGGGCACTTGGAAACCAAAGTGGACAATTGCAAAAATATGAAAGGCAACTTTGGAGCTCAAATATCCCTTATAGAGGGTAGGTGGGGAGCAAGTGGACTGATTTGAAGGCTGAGTGTGCAATGGAATTCCTTTAGAAAAGTTATCAAAACAAAGTTATAAAGGAACAATTCCTTTAGACAAAAAGTCTAAAGGAATTCCTTCAGACTTTTGTCTGAAGGAATAAGCCTGACAGAAAGCAAAAGTCAGCTGAAGAAAAACAAAGGCCCAATGGGAAGAAAGAATGAAGGAAAGGAACAATTCCTTCAGACTTTTATCTAAAGGAATTCCTTCAGACTTTTGTCTAAAGGAAAAGCCTGAAGGATAAAGCCCACTGAAGAAAGAAGCCTAAAGGCCATCTGAAGATCACCTGAAGGGCAGGTACCCTTGCAGGGGGGCTCTCACCGACCAAAGTGAACCATTTCTCAAGATCCTGAAGGGCAGGTCCCCTCTGGGAAGGACAAAAAAATAATGCTAAAAGAATTTCCAAAGAGATTGATGGGCTCGTAGATGTCAAATTTGAGCACTATGAACTAGCTGTTGAGATCCAAGTGCCCATTGACGTCCCTGCAGTCATCAAATTCAAGGTAACAAACTAGTCGTTGGTTTCCTAATGATGACGGGCCTGAATACATCAAATTCAAGGTACAAAACTAGATGTTGGCTTTCAAGTGATGATAGGCTCGTAGACATCAAATTCATGGAAATGAAATATCCATTGATCTTTAAAAACTGGAACAAGACTCGAATGCAAAAGGCCAAAATGCCAAATGGAAAAACCACTGATGGAAGAGTGTAAGGATCCAGTTAACTGAAAGAGATAGCCTAAGAGCTCAAATCACATAGATAAGGATGAAATATAGCAAGGAAAGGGGGAATGATGGAGAAAGATAAAAAATATCCATGCATAAGATATGTTTCTAGAAGGTAAAGCAGCCCACCAGGTGGACATTGGAAGAGCACAAACATTCAATAGTGTGGCCCATTTTTCTACATCAAGTAAAGAAAATAGTTGCACGCATATTATGAAATACATCAGGCAATGCATATTAAAGACTGATGCTTGATTCCAACATAGCCCATGGACAAAATTTAAAAATCATTAAAGGCATTGAATGTATCATAACACATTTTTGTAAAACAAAGCACCCAAGTCTTTCTTAGAGCACTATATATTGGACTCTCTCTTATTGTTTTAAGGATCTCGATCTGTAATTAGAAACAAAACTCTACCTAAATTGAAAGGCATTACTGAGACTTTGAGCTCAGATTGTTGATCATATTTCATTATTTGAATAAGAAAACAAGTGACTTTTCAGACTTTATGCTGGAATAGCTTGGTTGTTGGGGAAATTTTTTTTATGTCTATTTCCTTAATACATTTTTGTCCATTTGAATAAATAAGTATAATTAGTGAAAGTGATCAGGAAGGTGTCCTGAAGCTGGTTGTGGAGAGACTTTGTGCTGCCACAATTGTCTTTAGTTTGTTTGTTTTTCTATTCCTATGTAAAGGATCTTGGGATGACTTTGTGCCCTCATTATCCTTCATATTTTGTTTCTATGTAAAAGACCTTGGGATGACTTTGTTCCCTCATTGTCTTTCATATTTTACTCGTTGGTAGTTGAGGTGAAGACTTTGTGCCTCATTTCATCTTATTGTGTTACTGCGCCCTGTTACAGTTACTTGTCATCACCTGAAAGATTCATTTTATCTATTGAATAACACTTCTGAAAGAAGAGGAGTGTCTTCTATCATTTCATCAAGTTTTCTTCTTTGATTTGTGAACATCATCTCTAAAAAAAGAGAGATGGATGGTTTATCCTACCCCTGAGTATTATTTTCTACTTACATATATAGTATATAGTTCCTTCATATTTATAGGGAACCTCCCCTTAATGAGAGGAGAGATTTATCCCCTTTTGATGTAGTAAACTTGCACATCTAGTCAGCCAATTTCCCTATATTGTGGTTGAAGAGACCTATTTTTCTCATCAGTTAGCTGATTGACAAAATATTCTCCCAAAAAATTCATCCCAATAACTCTTTTTATCCCTAGAGCCTTGTTCTATCCCTTCCAACTTGTTGGGTATTGATACTTCAACAGAAGTTAGTGGGAGAGAATTTGTTGATGTGAATGATGGGACATTTCAATATATTCTATGTGTTCCCTCTTTATCCACCAATCTCTTATTTACTCATCATATCACTCACATCAGTTTAAATAAGAGAGTTGAGGTAACACCTAATTCAATAGTTATTAGGGAATAAGATAGTGACTCCATAGTTGCATTTGGGAAAGTAGATCACTAATCATAATTGTAGACTTTATCACATTTTGCTACTGATCAACCCTCTACTACACTACTCACTCATTTATATGGGTTGAGTAAATTATGACATGACTAATTCAACCATCTCAACTATCACTACCTAGAGTAACTCAATCCTCATGACATGGTTTCAGTGTTGCCACATATTAGTTTTTCTGACAGAGTTTTGAAAGTTTGCATACTTGGTAAGCATTTTGAGGAGAAATGTGACAAAGGGAAATCATGGGGAGCTACATAGATATTGGATCTAGTTCATAGTGACATTATTAGACCATTTATAGCTCCTTCATTCAAAATGAATTAATACATGTTTAATTTCATAGATGAATTCTTGAGTTATACATGGGTGTACTTTCTTAAGAATAAATTTGAGGTATTTGATCATTTTCAAGAATTCAAGGTTCTTGTATAAAAATATTTCCATAAAGCCATCAATATTTTACACACCAATAATGGTATCAAATATGGAAGTAACCATTTTGAACAATTCTACACATTAGATGGGATTTAACTACAACATAAAGTTCTATATAGTCCTTAGCATAATGGTGTTGCCAAGCACAATAATAGGTCCTTAAAGGAAATGGTCAACTTTATGCTACACTCCAAGTCTCTTGCATCTCAGTATTAGGTCAAGGCCTCTAACTATGCTTATTATATCTAGAACTAAGTTCCTCATAAATTATTTAAGGGAGTCACTCATTTTTAATCTTGAAGTAGTAAAAAACCCCTAGTGAATCACTTCTGAGTGTTTGAATATCCTATTATGGCCTACATTCCTAATAAGACATGTAAGGCAATGTAACATTAGAGTCAGCTTTACATATTTATGGGATATTATAAGGGTGTTAATAGATACATGCTTCTCCATCCCACCACTCATTATTTATTCATTGAGAATAGTGTTCATTTTTAAGAGAGTCCTTCATATTCCACACTTGACACCTCTCCCTCTTTCTTGGACTCACTAGGATTTGATGACAATCTTGTTGACTTAGATTCACCGGAGCCAGCTCCTAATGATCTGTATTCTTCTTCTAGTTCTGATGATGAGATTAGTGATGGAGACTCACCTCCTCCTCTTAGAATATCTTCATATGATGAGGAATCTCCTCCTAAATCTTTAAGCACTAGAACTCTTTGGGATAAATAGACACTACAAAGTTTTATCCATTAGGTTGGGGATCCATTAGACATTAGGGGAAATCATTCACAATTCCATGATTCCCCACATGCATTCATTGCATATGCTTCTGATCCCCATTTGTTTCATGAGGCATTAGACACTCATAAGTGGGATAATACTATGGAAGAGGAGTATGGTTCCTTGTTGATAAACAACACTTGGGGTCACTATAAAATATAATCCCATATTCATGAGGATGTGATGACATATTTATATTCCACTTATATATGTACATTTCTTAAATATTTTATGCCTAATGATGTTAATGTTAATTTCTCAATCTCTCTATTGTTGAAGATATTATCTCTTCTGGCTCATGTTTGATTTCACTTCTATAATAAATAATTTCTTCATACATTTAATCCTATCTAGAATAATCCTCAATTGTAGTCCACTATGATAATATTACCCAAAAAACATTTAATCCTTGTCAAGATAAGAAAAAGTATACAACCTTACCTTACACATTCAAAACAAAAAATATATCTTTCATACCATTGACTAGACAAGCTATACACTTAAAAAATCCATCACATAATTATATTTTCATCTTTTATGACATGTCTAGATCTTCCATAGCTTATTAGAGTTGGTATCTTCACTAGGGTTAGATCTTATGATCCTTATAGTAAACTTTTTAGTGATATCAATGCAAAAATTAGAAATGAGGTTTTTCATTCCACTTACATTCTTGTTGACTAAAATTTTACTCTAGGTCAAATTGGGTCAACCCCCTACATGTTCAAACTTTTCATATGGTCCCCTAGGTTTGAAAATGGTCACCATGGTCCTAAATGAGGTCAAGTCACATGTTTAAGGGTCATACAACATGTTTTAACCTTTGTCACATTTGTCCATTTTCTTAATGTCCTTTATGCCACCTTTTCGATCATTTTAAGGAAATGTATAGTTTTTCATTAAAAGGACAAATGTCAAGAAGAAAGATAACATATTTCATGTCATAGAATGTCAAGATAGCATTTAAAAATGGCATATTGTAGGTCCAACATAAAATACAAGAAGATCACCTACAAAGAAGTTAATTTTAGATGGTTGTACAGATTGGGGTGACTCATTTTAGGTGTGAATATTTTAGGAAGGTTTCATGGCATTCCCAAATGTCATTTTTAGGTTCAAATGGATTTAATAGATAAAATATTTATGAAACCCATTTCATCTCTTCTATTGCTCTCTTGGATAACCCAAAAAAGGTCAACGGTTTTGATTTGGTATAGACTAGGGAAGATGAGTTGGAGTGAGTGCACTCAGTGGAGGTTATAGGTCCTTATGAGATTCCATTTCATATTCATAGTTTCAAGATTGGTGTCATATGTTATATGAACAATAATTAATATTATTAGTACTTACAAACTACCTAAACAACCCCAATGGCTCAATTTTTCTCATCTAGTTACATTTTAGAAATTGGTCTGTGTGAACCAAGTGTTGCAGATATACTTTTATATCATACCCACCCATTTCATGTTGGCTTCAACCTGGTTGTCACATGTGGACATGAAGGGGTAGGTAGAATCATCCCCTTGTGCTAGGAGTGAACACTAGTGAAAGATGAGAATAGTGTTTTGATAGTTACAAGTGAAGGTGTGATGTGGAAGTTTTCAAAAGACCTTGATATGAATACCCTCATAATGAAATGTGTTTTCTAAATCTCAGTTGATCATGCAGGAAAACCTAGTTTTAGGTCATAATGGACCTATATCCTCACTGTCATTTATAGGTAGAATGCACATTGAATGTGCATGTATAAGAAGTTATAGGTGTCAATGATTTGTGAGAAAACCAAATTGTATGTTTTGAGCTCTATAATATGTTTCTATTACCTTTAAGGCCTATAACATATCTTGTAATTCAAGAAGAGGGATAAGTATTCAAAATAGTGAGACCATTACCTAAAATCAAACTTATATAGAGAGGAATATAAATGAGAATAACATAGAGGCTTGAGACATTGATAAAGTGGAAAGAGATTCAATAAATGATAATTCTATGTCTAACCAAAATATAGATATCATATCTACTTGTTGAGATGGTAATACATATTCATAACTCAACCTAAGATCAAACACTTGAATTCAATGTTCATAGATTCAAATAAAAGTGCAAGGTACAGTGTTGAAATAAGTTGTGGGAAGGTTTACCTTAATTTATATGAAAAGGGATTCTTCTCCACATAGTGTTATCTCATGGTGGAAGTCTATGAGGTCTAGGTAAGCCTAATGGCTTCATTCTTGTAACCTAGGCCTAGAGGTAGCATCTTAACATAAGAGGAGGTAGTTAAGTCAAGAGAGAATTATGGTTGACCAGTTTTAAACTTAGTGAAGATAATAATGGAGATACTTAGATAAATATAGTACCATTAGGCCCAAATAAACTTGGAACATTGCAATTGACACCTAATGCATTGATGGTAAGGAGTGTTTGCATGGTCTCAAGATAGAAATGAATCCATTCAAGTGTGAGATAGACCTAGTGACATCAAGAGGAACCTTAAGTGTGAATTATAATTCCAAAATATGTATCATCACCTATAATAACCCTTTGATTTACCTAATAATCACCTAGAGTCTAACTTAGGAGACATACAAGACTTTTGTTAATGAAAGATGTAGTCTTAGAAGATAGGTAGAGGTTTAAGGTAAATATGATCATGTATAAATCACTCTTAGAGTGATAATATCACATTTTCATTTCATTCTCATAAGAAACTAAGATAGAGTAAATATTGATCTAAGATGGGTTTCAAAACCTCATACTCAGTCAATCAAAACCCTACACATAGTCACAGGCCTAAAAGCTAATTTTGAGAATTTCAAGTGTTGAGGGCTCTAGAAGCATGGTCAAGATTTAAAACTTATAAAATGGGGTCATAATGGATTTAAAAATACTCCCATGGTTTATTTTAGGTTAAAATAATAGTGGAAGTGTTCACTATTTTATCATAGACCTGAGACACTCCACAAGCAATATGACCTAAAGACCTAGTGCATTAATGAGAAAATGATGAATGGTGTGAATTAAGGCACTGTGGGATTATGTATAGGATTTAATTTAAGATTAATAAGTAATTTATAATTCCTACATCCACTATGACCACTCATAGGTGGTCATGCACTCATAAAACCTAGTCTATGCCTATGAGACTTAAAACTAGACAATTCTAGTTTCCTTCATATTAGCATGTGATATCTACAAACAATTTGAGAGATTTAATGGGAGAGTAAAGGTTTGATGAAAATAATTATTTTTTAGATAAAATCTTAGATTGGCCAATTTTGGCCTCAATTTGTCTCAAGGGTGTCTAGAATGCATAGAAACTACTTGAGAAGAAACTTATTTCACTCAAATATATATAAAAGAGATGCATGGGGTCTTGATCACTTAGGGATATTTGAATAAGGTCATTTAATTTAACTTAGTGGCATTGGTTTGAATGTTAGTGGCCTAACCTTTATGAACCATTGTTAAGAACCTAACTGACCTAAAACCCTCCTAAAACCCTCATATGATCTTGATGAGAAAATGATGAATAAAAATGCATCTAGATGGCATAAATTGACCTAGACAGTGATTTTTATCTACTTTTAACTATCTCAATCTCCCTACCACCCAATTTGTTTATACCATCACTTGTACAAATGAGTCAAATTCTATGTTTTATATAGGATTTGAGGTAATTTGAAGGTGTAGAAGGGAATAAATAGGTGAAAGTCATGGTGGAATGTGTGTGGATATGTATTATAATTCCTCACACCCCATTTTGACCTTATTCATATATGAATATTCCTTTGTTAAGCTGATTGTTGTAGGCAGTCTGGTATAAAACAGTGAGAAGTAAGGTGATTATCAAGTTGATTGTGAGAAGTGTGATTTTAAGTTTTCTTGAGGCATAAATGATATAATAAAATACAAATTAATTTTTATTATGTGTCTCACATATCTGCAACAAACTCTCTTGAGCATCTAAAAGTCACCCTAGTGACAACTGTGAGAGTTTAGGCCTAGAGGGCTAGTGAGTAGCTGCAAGGAAGTAAACAACAAGTGGAAAAGAGAAGATCATTAGTTGGAAGGGTGAATAATGAACTACACCAATCATTTTTCACCTTATAAAATAATTATACATGTGTTAATGACTTCTAAGGTGGTTAAAGATATATAAGTGGAATTTTCATCAATAAAATAGTTTCAAGAAGGAAAATGAAGTGTCCCTATGCAAACTTGAGGAAGATGTCATGTTTTAGATAGACATTTGTCCAAGATAACCTCATTATATATTTTTCAACTCTTTGTCTTACATTGTAACTAGAATTTAAGTATTGACACTTGGAATTGTGATTCTCCAACATCACTCCTCTCTCTTCTCTTATTGATCTATATATTGAATCCATTTTTTGCATTATAATCTATCCACAATTGGTATGGTGAATCCCTACTTTTTATACATATTTTTTTGCCTTTTAATAAATTTTTTAATAAGTTTTGGTCTCTAAAATTATTGGCAAAGTATGTTAAGTAGTCCATTTGGATGACAAATGATGATTGTTTCTCTTTGTTTCCATTTTGCTCTTGTATGCATTGTGTGAGTAACATTTCTTCTAATAGGTCTCATGAAGTGTAAATGTTTGTTAGGTGTATTTGAAGTGTGAATAATATTACTATTTTCTAAGATTATACCTCTTATTCATCCACCTTTGGAAATGCATAGCAATCTGCCTCCATGTAGAAACACTTTTGCTAGAAGAACCTTGAGTTGAGATCAATTTTAGTAATTTGCAATCATAGTGAAAGTTTTATGTATGTTTTTGGATATATATTTGGTGCATCACATCCATTATTATAGGTTAATTTCATGTTTTATTCTTACCTTTTAACTAAAACAAGTGATTAGTTTAGTGTATTTGAGATCCTAAATAGTTATATCAAGGGAGTTAGCCCATAATCTAGAGATATATCTCTTGTAGCAATATGCCTATACTTAAATATAGTTCCATGTTATACTAAATTTGAGAAGGTCTAATTGACTTCTCTAGGGTGAAAATTTGAGATATAATAGTTTTGTCATGTGGTCTGAGAAGATTTCTCACGATGGATGTTGGTCTTGATAATAAAGAGGTTGTAATAGTCTACTTCCTACAGTATCTAGGGACTCCAAAAATTGACTCTTGGTGGTATACTAGTGCCTTGTTTCATGCCTAAGGTAAGTAAAAAATCTCATATTAAATCCATTTGTTTTGATTTCCAAGAGCTTCCTTAATATTTAGTCAAATCATACATATTTGATAACACCCATGCTTACCCAAAGAGATCATACCTTGCCCATAGACCTATAAGAAAGTTTTTGATTGGCCCAATCTTGAAAATTCCTAAAGATGTAATGGTAAGGAACCTACCTTTTGTTGATTTAATTTCTACAATCCTCTATAACTTTCCCATTATGATGACATTACCATATCATCCCTCAAAATTGTCCCTTCATACACTAGTGAGACTACCATTACTCCTATTAAGCACATTAGAAACATTGCCAATTTTTTTAATATACATCATATCATTGAGGATAATCTATCTATTAGGCTTGTGGATGTCTATTTCAAGGTAAAATCTCTTGATTGGTATGGTAATTTGGCTATTGAATCTATCATCACATGGGAATATTTGGGTGATGCTTTGAGGAAAAGGTTTGAAGACATGACTGGCAACTTGTCATTGACTGAGTAGCTGACCAACATAAGGAGAACACCTCAAGAATATATTCAAGACTTCAACACAAGGTTTTATAAGACTTTGTATAAATCCCAATCTTGGTAAGACCTACTACAAATCATTCTTTATTTTATTATCTTAAGGCTTTTGACATGATATTTCTATAATAGTATAATCTATGAGAGGGAACACATTACCTAATACCTATGAAGTGGCCATTAGGGCTGAAAAATATTTGATTTAGGATATTAATATTTTTCAAAGACCCCCTATTCCTATATTTCTTTATTTACAAACCCATATACCTATTTTTACTCACATCCCTACACCAAAATATAAGTCAATTGCCCCTAGTCAGTCAAGTAAATCTAATGAGGAAGGAGTGAAGGATCTTGAGAAAGAAATTTTAGATCTCAAGAGGATCATACCATAGTATCAAGTGAGACCTTTCTAAATCCACTATCAACATAATCATTCATACCTAAACTATCAAGGCAATAGACCACCATTTCAAGGTCATATTCAAGGTCAAGGGCAACTAGTTCAATAAAAAAACATATAATGGTTATATTCAAAACCCTCCACCTCAATTGGTATCAAGATGACTCATGTGTTATGAATTACCAAGTGCAATCAAGCAAATATTTAAGTCTTATATATTCAAACATAATATCAAAGAGAAAGGCAATTAAAGAGGTTAAAGGGGATGCGAATGGTCCATCAATAAGATTTCAAGCACCCTAAGGGGTAGGTATGTCTAATGCAGTCCCAAATTCACAAGTAGATAAAAGAATTTAGAATTATAAGAGTTATTTTACACCTCAAAATTTTCAATTTATAGGCCTCACTATCCCTATTAGTGGACAAGCTAAAGTTAATGGCTAATTAACTACCATTGTAGAGTAGATGAATATGGATCATATAAGTATGCCAATGTGGGATACACTAGAAATACTTGGACAAGTAGACCTACTACAAGAAGAGATATATAAAGTCAACATGATAACCAAGAAGCCTAGTGGGAAAGAGGAAACCTTGATAAACACATTGAAGCATAATGAGGGACAACCAAACAAATTTTAGAAAGTAAAAAAACCTCCTCCATTTTATCTCACTATCATCATTGGAGATTCTTCAGTTCTTAATTTTTAATTGATAGAGTAGCAAGTACTTTAATTACACCCAAACAAGTAGTTGATAAGTTAAATTTGAAGTATAACTCTCATTTCAAAAGAGTGTTACAACTAGATGGGTTAGTTGTCAAGATAATTATCATAATAAATGGTCTGCAATTTATTATTCATGCTTTTCCTACTTTCACTGTTCCTTACAATGTTGTGGTTATGGATGTGCCACTGCACTTTGCCCTTTTCTTGTCAAGATATTTTACTACTAATATTGGAAGATACTTGACTTAAGATTGGTCCTATATGGCATTTAGGACTAGGTATGGTGCTAAATTGCCAATAAAATTAAAAACTCTATATAATTTTCATGTAGAACCATATGTGTCTTATACATCAAAATTGAATTTTAATATCAGTGATGAAGAAGATTATCCTAGTGATCAATAACCTCTAACACTTCTCGATGGCATAGCTGACTTGTACCATGATGAATGGGGAGTTGATTAGTATAGATTTGATCCATATGAACATATTCAAGAAACTAGTCTTGGTACATACATCCTCCATGAATAATGTGATGGATCTCATGATGAAATTATGATGACACTCTAAGACAAGCTGCATGTGGCAACTACCTTCTGGACATGAATGATGATGTCAATATTCTAGGTATAACACAACATGATAGTCATAGTGAGCATTCATTTTTGCTTGCCAAAGAGGAGAATATTCATGAAAATGAACCTAAAGAAAAGATGGATGATATATTTCAACAATTCAAAGCCATAGTGCATAAGTTTGAAGAGGTAAGTAGGTCTACAAATCTTCAAAATGAATATAAACTTGATGATGAGGTCAATCATGATCCATATGAACACAAAGAAGAGCTCGGGGTCTTTACCAAGTAGAAAAAAACTTTGGTAGACCATGAAGTTTTTTGTAAAAAATAAGATAACCTTGATAACTTACAATAATAGACACATCTTGATTCAAATACATTTGAAGTTGGCAAGAATCTCATGAACCCCAGTGATCATATTGAGGAGTATCAAGTAGACATAATAAAGGTCAAGCAAGTTGTAAATTCAAACAAACCTCTAGGAAAGATACATGGAGCATTCATGAGAGTTTCAAGTGACATACTTGTAGTTAATAGAAGCTCCAAAAATGGCAAGTTATTTGATTACCTCCATAATCAAGTTTTCATTGACAAACATTCATTCTATGATGGTTTGTTTTTATGGAGTAATAGTGATTCTAGAAGCATTGTCTTTTACCTTGGTTAAAGTAATGAAAAATTTGTTCTTGTCTTCAAGTATTTTGAGGTCTTGTATATATTAGGATTAGTGTGTGTTTTACATAAGTATTGGGCACATTCTTTGGTGTGAGTTGTTTGTGTGATTTCCCTAAGTGCTTAGAGGGCATATTTGTGTGTTTTGTTGTCTTATTTTATGTGTTGGTTTATGTTGTGTGGTGTTTTGACTTTGGAGTCTTTTTAGAGGCATATAAATGTAAATTTTACTATATGATTGACTTAATTTCCCAATGGGAGGTCAAGGAAACTAGTCCTTAGCATAACAAGCATACTACCCCTAGAAATTGCTAAAATATTAACCAAAATTTTACCCTAGGTCAAATTGGGTCAACCCCTTGCATTTTCAAACTTTTCATAAGGTCCCCTAGGTTTGAAAATGGTCACCATGGTCCTAAATGTGGTCAAGTCACACCTTTGAGTGTCATACAATAGTTTTTAACCTCTGTCACATTTGTCCATTTTTTAAATGTCCTTTTATGCCACCTTTTTGGTCATTTTAAGTAAATGTATGATTTATCATCAAAAGGAAAAATTTAAAGAATAAAGATAATGTATTTCATGTAAAACAATTTTAGGAAAGGTTTTGAAACTATCATATTGTAGGTCCAACATAAAATACAAGAAGAACACCTGCAAAAAAGTTAGTTTTAGATGGTTTTATGGATTGGGGTGACTCATCTGCAAGTGTGAATTCTTCAAGAAGGTGTCATGGCATCCCCATAGGTCATTTTTAGGTTTATTTGGCTTCAATAAATCAAATATTGATGAAAACTATTTAATCTCTCCTATCACTCTCTTGGACAACTGAGAAAATGTCAACAATTTTCATTTGGTATGGACTAGAGAAGAGGAGTTGGAGTGAGTGCACTTGGAAATGGTTAGAGTTCCTTAAGAGATTCCATTTCATGGTCATGTCTTTAATATTGGTGGTTTTTGATGTATGAAAAGTCCTTAATATTGTTAGTACCTTCAAATTGCCTATACAACCCTAATGGCTAAGTTTTTCTCATTTGGTTACATTTTGGAAATTGGTCTATGTGAACCAAGTGATGAATGTATAATTGTAGAGCATATCCTCCCATTTAATTTTATATTCAACCTTTGTAGAATGTGTGGAGATGAATGGATAGGAAGAATCATCCCCTTATGTTAGGGTGAACACTAGTGAAAGATGAGAATAGTGTTTTGGTAGTTGCAAGTGAAGATGTGAAGTGGAGGTTTTCAAAACACATTGAAATTAATACCCTCATAACTAAATGTGTTTTATAAATATTAGTTGATCATGTAAGCAAACTTAGTTTGAGGTCATAATGGACCTATATCCTCATTATCATATATAGGTAGAATGCACATTGAATATGTATGTCTCATAAGTTAAAGGTGTTAATGATTTGTGAGAGAACCAAGTTATATGTTTTGAGCTCTGTAATAGGTTTATATTACCTTCAATTCCCATAACATATCCTTATAATTCAAGAAGAAGGATAAGTATTCAAAATAATGAGACCATTACCTATAGTCAAACCAAGATGGAGAGGTATAGAAATGAGAATACCATAGAGGCTTGGGTCATTGAGAAAGTGTAAATATATTATAGGAAATGAAAATTCTAGGTATAACCAAAATTTATATCTCATATCTACTTTTTGAGATGGTAAGACATCTTCAGACCTCAACCTAGGATCAAACACCTGAGTTTGATGTTTATATATTGGGAGAAAGGTGTAAGGTACATAGTTGAAAAAATTTACATAGTGGGAATGTTTACCTCAATTTATCAGAAAAGGGATTCTTCTCCATACAATTTCATCTCATGGTAGAAGTTTGTGAGGTCTAATTAAGCCTAATGGTTTCATTCTTGCAACCTAGGTCTAGAGGTAGAATATTAACATAAGAGGAGGTATTTAAGTGAAGAGAGAATGATGGTTTAATTGTTATAAAATCATTCAATATCCTAATGGATATAATTATATAACTATAGTTCCATTAGGCCAAAATGAACCTGGAACATTACAAGTGACACCTAGTGCATTGATGCTAAGGAATGTTTGCATGGTCTCAAGATAAAAATGAATCTATTTAGGTGTGATATGGGCCTAGTGACCTCAGGAGGAACAAAAAGTGTGAATTATAATGCCAAAATATGTATCATCCCCTATATGGAACCTTTTATTTACCTAATAATCACCTACATTCTAACTCAAGAGACAAACTAGACTTATGCTAATGAAAGATGCAAGATTGAAAGATAGGTAGAGGTATAAGTTGAAGATGTTCATGTAGAAATCACTCTCAAAGTGATAATATCACACTTTCATGTGATTCTTATAGGTAAATAAAATAGATTAAATATTTATCCAAGTTGGGATTCAAAATGTCATACTTAGTCAATCAAAACCCTGCACATAGTCACAAACCTAGAAGTTAGTTTTGAGAATTTGAAGTGTTGACGCGTTTAGAAGCATGGTAAAGATTTGAAACTTAGTAAAAGGGGGAACCATGTGTTGAATAATACTCCCAATTTTTCCTTTAGGTCAAACTAAAAGTGTAAGTGCTCATTGTTTTGTCTCAGACCCGAGATACTCCATAAGTAATGTGACCTATAGACCTAGTGAATTGATGGGAAAATGATGAATCACAGAGCCTTAAGGAACTATGGGATGATTTATAGGATTGAATTTAATATTAATAAGTGATTTAGAAGTCTTAAATCCATTTTAACCACTCATAGGTGGTCATGTACTTAGAAAACCAAGTCTATGCTTATGAGACTATTGACCAATTTTTGACCCTGTAGGTCAAAATTGGGCACCCCTATATGAAAATTTGGAATTTAGATATTTTAGGGGTAAATATCATGTCATAGAGTGACCTTAAATTTATTCAACATAATATTAATTCTATTATTTTTTATTAGTTTATTGTCTAGGTCCTTTTACTTTCTTTGAGTCATGCTAACATGTTTGAGCAGAGTTTAAAGAACATTTTCAAAGTGCTAGATCTTACATGTGCAATAGTCTTAGAAGAAGCTGATCATGTGGGTTTATTCATCCTAGTTCAAATTTATTGTGTACTAAGTTTTATGTCCTTTTTTGAAGCACAAGCAAAGTTTTTCATGTTTAAAGACTTTCTTCAAAAACATTTTAGGATTTAGTCATTTGAGTTCGATCGTTCACTTTGGGTCTATCTTGGTTTTCAACTTCAAGTTCCCATAACCACAAGAATTTGGGTTTTACTATTATGCATATTTAATATAGAGGATATGTTCCATACAAAGACCATAACAAAAGTACAAGTGTTCATTCTTTCAAAGTTTTTATTTTGGGTTTTTAGTGTAAGTGTAGGGAATTGTTTTAGACATTTTGTCCGAAACAATTTCCCTGAAAGACCTTTTTCAGGCTAAGGGACCATTCTATAAATCTGAAGACATCATCTTAATTTTAAAAATGGGACTTTTGGCTTAGTTTAAAGTTTCCAAAGGGACAATTTTCCTTTAGGAAGGGTCATTTTCAAGAAATTTGAATGTCCATTTCAGAAAAGTTGGAGTCATTTTCATTTTCCCAAAGCGCACTTCTTCTTTTCAGAAGGACACTTTGCAATCCTTTTGAAGGGTAATTTTTCATAAAAATGGTCCTTTTTAAAGTTTCTAAAGGGTACTTCTCCAAAGCAAAGTGAACTAAACACAAAGTTGAAAGGACACTTTCAATATTTCTAAAGGACCAAACAAAAAACCCGAAGGAATTCTTTCAGAAAAATTGTTCATGGAATCTGTTTAAGAAAATTGTCAACATTGAAAAAGAACTAAGGCATAATTATTTCAGACTTTTTGTCTAAAGGAATTACTCAAGTCAAAAATTTAGTGAAAATTAGGTTCAATAAAAAATCCTAAAATATTTTCTTGGGGAAAAAGATCAAAGAAAATAGAAAGAGTGCATAAAGAAAAAATCTTGAAGGAATTCTTTCAGGAAAAGTGGTCGAGACAAATATTTTGAAGGACACCTTTAAAGCTAAGTGCCCCAAAAAGTTCCCTAAAAGACATATTAGAAGCAAAAGTGTCCCATGCAGAGGTTATGAAATGGCACTTTCCATCGTTAAAGAGCACTTGGAAAAAGTCTAAAAGAAACTTAAGTATGAAGAAAATGTTTCGAAGGAATAAGGAAGGTGATGGCCCCGTAAATGTCAACTTTAAACTACCAAAAATAGCTATTGAAGTAAAAAAATCTTGGTAGTGTTAGGTTGTGGAGCTAAAAGCTTCAACCTTTGCAAACTAGGAACAATGGTTGCTGAGTTCTACAGGAACCGGCGTCGGCAGCATGACCGACGTCGGCAGGATCCAGTGCAGAAGGCAACCGGCGACGGCAGGAAGTCGGCCGACGTCGGCAGAACCAGACCAGCAGGGACCGGCGTCGGTCGCCTGTGTGTTCCCGAAGTGTTCGTTTCACGGACAGTTAGTTAAGTGAACTATGAGTTTGCATGTCAAGACCAGCCAGAGTCTTGGGCTGCGAGGACAATTGTCTAAATTAAGAGTCTTAGTTATTGTTTGAGTTAAGGATCTATTTATAGACCCATTGGCATGTATTGTTTAAGGCATGAGATAGAAAGGAAGAGTTCCTTCTAGTTGTAAGATCTATGAGTTGCAGGTTGTTACAAGCTCATTGGTGATCTACATGTAAGTTTGGTCTTTGAATTGCAGGTTGCAGGTTCATGAGAGATCAGCTTGAAGTGCTATAGAGTGCTTGATGTACCGGCAGGGTTATTACTGACTGGTTGGTGAGGTGAACACCAATTCTGTGTGTGAGTTGGTTGTTGGGACCATTTTTTGTGTAGGAGAGTGTGTGTGAGAAGAATTACTATACACTTGAGGTGTGGCGAATCTCTGTAAGGTGAAAGAGTGTGGCGGCTCTTTGATGTATTCTTTTCTGTTAGTGTTAATACAAAATAGTGTATTGTCTCTCATATTCTGTGCTATTGGTGAATTCTAGTTACTTGTGTTTCTGGTTATTTCCGCATATTCAATTGCTTATATATTTGGTAATCATACTGTGCTCTATCTGAGGAGCAAGATCCTAACCAGTGGAGTCAGAGCATGTTTGTTGTTCCCTGATTTCCTGACAAGTGGTATCAGAGCCTTGGTTGTAGGTTCTTGAGCTTGATACCAACAAGTGGTATCAGAGCTTTTGGTTGGGATACTAACAGATTGGTGTAGATCTGGGTAGTGTGTTTTGATTACAGGTTACTCACAGGGTTTCTGTTTGAGTGGGAGTTGAGCAATGTCAGAAAGCAGTCAACTACGAATGGACAAGTTCAATGGCAAGAACTACCAATTATGGAGGATGCAGATTGAGGACTATCTGTATCAGAAAGATTTGTACTTACCGTTGGGTGGGGTTGCTAGCAAACCCTTGGATATGAAAGATGAAGAATGGGAGGTTCTTGATCGGAAGGCTCTGGGATCTGTTAGATTGAGTCTTGATTCAACTGTGATTTCCAGCTTATCACAGTGTAAGACAACGGTGGAGTTGATGAAATCTTTGGCAAATTTATATGAAAAACCCTCGGCTTCAAACAAGGTATTTCTTATGAAGCGTTTATTTAATTTGCAAATGTTGGAAGGTGGATCTATTCATAGCCATCTTAGTGATTTCCATGGTTTAGTAAACCAGTTAAGTTCAGTGAATATTGTATTTGATGATGAACTTAGAGCTCTCTTAATCTTGTGTTCATTACCTGAAAGTTGGGAAGGTTTGGTAATGGCAGTTTCTAATACTGTGTCTCCTTCAAAAGTCTTAAAAGTGGATGATGTTGTGAGTGTAATCTTGAATGAAGAGATACGCAGGAAAAGCACAGGTGAATTATCCAGAAATGCTTTGAGTGTTGAAGGAAGAGGAAGGCCAAGAGAGAGGACAGAGCGTGGGAGATCAAGGTCTAAGACAGGCAAGAGATCCAAGTCCAGGTATGGCAGAATAACCTGCTGGAAATGTGGAAAGCAAGGGCACTTAAAGAGAGATTGCAGATCGGGTGAAGATCATCATGAAGAACATGGAGAAGAAGCAGATGCTGCGGGTTACATTGCACAGAATGCTCTGGTATGTTCTTTGGATAAAGTAGAATCTTGGGTATTAGATTCTGGTGCCTCTTTTCATGCATCTCCACATAGAGAATTTTTTCATGAGTATGTCCAGGGAGACTTTGGAGAAATTTGTGTAGGGGATGGTAAGCCTTGTCAGGTTGTTGGCAAAGGCAAAGTGAAGCTGAAACTGCAGACAGGTGACACATGGGTGTTAAAGGAGGTCATGCATGTCCCAGTTCTAAAGCGGAATCTGATTTCTGTAAGAAGCTTGGGTGAAGAGGGTTGCACAGTAACTCTCTCAGCGGACTCTTGGAAGGTTACCAAGGGTACACTTGTTATAGCTAGAGGTAAGAAAGTAGGTACGCTTTATCTATCTACTTGTTTTACTGATTCTCTTTCTGGGTTATCTACTTCAGCTGTAGATTCAGAGATGTGGCTTGATAGGCTTGGTCACATAGATAAGAAGGAGATGCTGGTTCTTGAGTCAAAGAATATGCTTTCGGATTTGGAAGGCATGGATCGTGGTTCCTGTATGCAGAAGAAGAAAGTAAGGTTTCTTGAGGAATCTGATGTTAGTGACAAGAACGGGAAAGCCTTGGTTTTCAAGGAGAAAGTGACGGACAGAGTTCAGCATAAGGTGCAGAGGAATTCTGAGCAGAGCAAAGGTGATTTGGACAAGGTTTTGATCCAAAAAGAGCTCGCGGGAAAAAGTCAGGTCTCACAAGAAAAACACAGAGACCGACGTCGGCAGGAAAACCGGCGTCGGCGTCCAGACAGGGACCGACGTCGGCTATGTGCAGCCCGACGTCGGTGACTCGGGGCAGACAGAGACCGGCGTCGGCCAGGGGAAAGCGACGTCGGCAGGGAGGCAGTCACAGGAAACCGACATCGGTCGTCTGTAGACTGAGATGTGACCGGCATCGGTTACTGAGACGAATTTTGGGTGGACAGCTAGTTGTCATGGAGTCTCAAGCGCCCATTTGGAGGACTGAAGGTGTAAGTAAGTTCTTAAATTCATCATTTCCCTTCTTTACACTACTTGTTGCTCACTTATGGCATAGGACCAGGAAGTTATTGAAGAAGCAGAACAGGTAGATCCAGGAAACAGTGGGAGCTTGGCATGGATGAGGATGTGATTCCTTGAAGGAGTACCAAACAGGTGTTTTGGGTAGTGTTGCCAGCTGGAAGTAAGCACTGAGAGACGAATGGATGTTGAGGATGAAGAAGAGTGGAAATGGATACGTGAGATGGAAGATCAGGGTATATGATCTTGTTTTAGCTGCAGGGCAATGGAGGTTTGATCATTGTGTTTCTCTTTACCAGGTTGGATAGTATTAGCTACACTATTCTATTTTCTGTATGATGTGCTTGTTGTAGGGTTACATATACAGGTATTGCTGAACTAAAGGTAAAGCTAGTTCAGGTGTTTGTCATGAAGAATCTGGGAGCAGCAAGATTCTTTGGCATGAGTGTGTTCTAGAGACATGGAGGTCTTGTTGACTTTGTTTCAGGATGATTGTGTGAAGCCGGTTAGCACGCCGATGGTAAGACAGTTCATAGAACAGGTGTCTTGATTCACATAGTGAGGTTGAGTGCATGGTATGTACTAAACCTGAGTTTTCCCAAGCAGTGGGAGTTGTCACAAGTTTGGAGTCAATCCGGGAGAGTAATACTGAAGGGCAGTTCAGTTGGACCAGCAGCAGGTGCACATGCTATGCAGGGTCAAGTTCTTCTTCTATATGGTTGTAGATGCGGATGTGGCAGGTAATTTGGATGACAGATTTTGCATCACGGATTTTGTGGTGGTTGGTCTTCAAGAGTGATCTTGAGGAGGGATACAAAGCCAAGGAAACAAACTAGACGGTGTACAGGTACAGGTACAGGTTGCAGCTGTTTATCTCCAAGTGGGAGATTGTTAGGTTGTGGAGCTAAAAGCTTCAACCTTTGCAAACTAGGAACAATGGTTGCTGAGTTCTACAGGAACCGGCGTCGGCAGCATGACCGACGTCGGCAGGATCCAGTGCAGAAGGCAACCGGTGACGGCAGGAAGTCGGCCGACGTCGGCAGAACCAGACCAGCAGGGACCGGCGTCGGTCGCCTGTGTGTTCCCGAAGTGTTCGTTTCACGGACAGTTAGTTAAGTGAACTATGAGTTTGCATGTCAAGACCAGCCAGAGTCTTGGGCTGCGAGGACAATTGTCTAAATTAAGAGTCTTAGTTATTGTTTGAGTTAAGGATCTATTTATAGACCCATTGGCATGTATTGTTTAAGGCATGAGATAGAAAGGAAGAGTTCCTTCTAGTTGTAAGATCTATGAGTTGCAGGTTGTTGCAAGCTCATTGGTGATCTACATGTAAGTTTGGTCTTTGAATTGCAGGTTGCAGGTTCATGAGAGATCAGCTTGAAGTGCTATAGAGTGCTTGATGTACCGGCAGGGTTATTACTGACTGGTTGGTGAGGTGAACACCAATTCTGTGTGTGAGTTGGTTGTTGGGACCGTTTTTTGTGTAGGAGAGTGTGTGTGAGAAGAATTACTGTACACTTGAGGTGTGGCGAATCTCTGTAAGGTGAAAGAGTGTGGCGGCTCTTTGATGTATTCTTTTCTGTTAGTGTTAATACAAAATAGTGTATTGTCTCTCATATTCTGTGCTATTGGTGAATTCTAGTTACTTGTGTTTCTGGTTATTTCCGCATATTCAATTGCTTATATATTTGGTAATCATACTGTGCTCTATCTGAGGAGCAAGATCCTAACCAGTGGAGTCAGAGCATGTTTGTTGTTCCCTGATTTCCTGACAGGTAGGAAACTGAGGGAAAATATGGAGGCAATAAATGGAAAGATATTAAGCATTTGGTGTAGGCAAAACAAGTGAATAATAGATAGGTCAACGGTTCAGGTCATTGTTGAAATTCGATCAAACTAAAGATCTCCCATGAAATTGACTAACACAAGTGTCCATAGGATGGCTAGAAGTTAGAAAGGGTATTCTCTAACTTTCAAGATGAGTCTCATGTCCATTGATAAGTGTTGTGTTAGTTTCTCCATTTTACATTTTAAACACTCCTGGATGGTTTATGATGGAGATAGTTACCTATGCAAATTTTAGAGGGTTTTCACCACTTTTTGTCATTATTATGATTATTTTTGAATGAGTAGACTCCTGACATGACATGACTTATCTCACCTCACTTCCACATGTAATTTTAACTAATTTTCACTTGGTGACACATGTCCAAGTGACTCTTGGACTTCCCTTCTCTCTATATTCCCATTTCTTCTATAAATTTTGTCCTTTTGGCCATTATGTGGATCTCTCCACTTGGGTATGGTAAATCCCTACAAAAGTTTTGTCTTGAATCAATAAAGATAGCTATTTTTTTACCTCATTTAAGAATTCTCTAAGTGTATGTGATGGTTATTGTCTTTTGCGAGTGTATCTTAGCTTACCTTCACATGTCAATTTTCCTAGTACCTTGTGAGTTCAAAGACTTCTCTTTGTAGGTTAGCAAAAGTGTCAAATGGAATTTTAGGTGTAGTGAATATCTAATTTAATAGTGTGTCTTAGAATGCCTATTGTCTAAGCCTTCCTAACCTAAGCCAATTCCAAGACCCCATGTTGAAACTTTAATGTAAGAAGAATGTTGTTATTAGATGGAGTGTATGTTGGGCTTCTTTTGGTTCAAAGTACATGTCAAGAGTGTGAGTTGAACAAATATTTTGGTGCATCACCTCCATTATAATAGGTTTCCTTTCAGTTATTATAAACCTTTTCATCATCCCCATGTTGTTAGTAGTAATAATATGAGCCTAAATGATGTATCAAGGGGAGTTAGCCCCTAATCTAGAGATCCACCCCCCAATAGGGATACCCATAGCCCTTGGGTGTTTCCATTGTGTCACTTGAGTGAGGAGAAGATTTTCCCATATCCTCATTGGGTGAAATCAAGTGAAAATAGTTTTTGGCATGCTTGGTGAGACTACTGAGTCCATTCCTTGAGGATTTTTGGTGTTTTCCTCAAGACATCAGCCTTTAGAGGCAATTCTAACAAACATCAATGGTGGCTCCACATACATATCTACTAGTTGAGCAGCCTAGGTATACCAATTGAAGTTTTTTTATTATTCCATACTCTTTTGTGAAGTGATTCATGGAGATTTGTGAGTTTGAGCTTATTTTAACACAAGTTGAGGATTTATGTCTAGCTTTGCTTCTTCCTTTTGATTATGAGAAAGTTCTTGTCTAGCCTTATCATGATCCTCATCAAGCATATGCTACCAATGACCAAACCTATCAATTTTGTGTTCTATCTAGCCCACCTAGTTCTCTTCCAAGCCATTACATTATTAGTTTCAAAATAACTCTCGTTGGTTACCAAGAATATATGTTAGACCTTGATACTAGATGTGGTTGTGGTCATATTATCCCTAGAATTTGTGTCAAGAGTGTGAGGGAAGCTTTGGATCAAGTTGAAAATGAATGGATCCATATAGAGAAATCTAATTGGCAATGTCTTTCTAATGATATGCTTGATATCTATGGTTTGATCTTCCACCTAGAAGAAAGATTGAGAACTTATGAATAACCTCTATCTTGGCAGCCTCAAGGTGTCCCAAATTATTTGTCCTTTCCCCAAAAATTTTCCTCATGGAAACCCATTAAATAATGTGACCAAGGGAAGGAAGATATAATTATAGAGTAAGTTGGCACACTTGGGGAATATTATGAAGAAGAAAAACTAATTTTTGAAGCTCACCTTGAAAGGGAAATTGAGTTGGCAAATCAGATGTGGATGAAACCTACCATGGAAGCTGAAGGTAAACTATCTAAACCCAATTCTATAAATTTTAGTCAAAGTGTCAATCCCAAGGAAACTATAGGTTTTCTAGACATATCTTTCACCCCTTCATCAGCCTCTCAATCTCATGAAGCTATCCTTGAACCCACCTTCCCTAAATGGAAAGATGTGATGGTAGCCCATGAAGAAAAGAACAAGTCATTTTCAAATGGAGAAGTTGTTATGGAAGAGACTTTTGGAACCATTCAAATCCCTCCCACCCCTCCTCAAGAAGTTATTTAAACCATCCTTCCACCCCTTATAAATGATCAAGTTTCCCCTCCTAATGTTGGAAATTGTCTTGCTACTTGGGAATCCCCTTTGGCCAAGCTCCCTATTTTTGAAGTGCTCAAGGTTGGTGTCACTGAGAGGGAGGATGAGATTGGATTGAGGATGAAGAAGGCTGAGTGATGGTGAGGAGAATTTAGGTTGTGAGGACATGAAAGAAGATTCACCTTGTGTTAGAAAAGATGCCTTAGAACAAGTTCTCTTGGACTCTAAGGAAGAAGAAATGGCCTTTTTTGTCTCTCCTTTTCATGATGCAAGCCAACCAAAAGATGATGACCTATATAAAATATTTGAGAGCATATGTAATGAAGTTGAATCTCTCAAAAAACCTACAAATCCCTTGGAGCTGACTAGTCATGATAAGCAAGAAGATGTTGCTTAAAAAGAGGATATGTGGCAGATTTACATGGAAATATTCTAAGAGTATGAGGAGGAGGAAAATACCAAGCTCCTAGACAAGTGATCTCAAGATGACAGAGAAAAGATATATGTTGAAGAGGAGCTTTATGAATAGAATCTAGATCATGGTAGAGCAATCTATAATTATTTTAAGCCAATGGAGGGTAACTTGGAGCTTGTCTCTACATCCACCTATGATCCACCTCCAACAATCTTCATGAAGAATGAAATAAATAAGAACCTTGAAATGGTTATGGTACAATGTTACTTGAAGAATTTAAATAGATTATGAGAATGGAAAAGGATGATGAGATCCTTCAAGGAGAAATGAACTTGCAAAAAGTTGATCCATACATGGATTTTTATATTTGTCATGTTAAGATGAAGGGGCAACAGTTTGAGGCATGATTTGAGGTTCAAAATGACCTTGCATAATTTTAAAATAGATGAGAGATGGATCCATTTAATGGTGTACAAAATCAAAAAGCAAAGAGGAAGAAAGAGTCATCTATTAACCCATCCAAAAAGAAACATGCCTAGAATCCTCACTCATCTAGTGAGGAAGGATACCTAAGTTACTTCCCTTTTGATCCAGGAAGGGAGGTATAATCAAGAGCAATTTACATATCTATTTCCTTTTTACTATGTTTTTATTCACCTAAGTTATAAATAGCACATGTGTGATTGATTTAGTCTTTATTGTGTCTCTTTCCTTTCTGTGTTTGATGTAGTCAATGATTGTCTTGTTGATCAAGATTTGAGTCAATGGTCAAGGTCTCTTATTTACCTCCATCCTTAGATGACTCCTCTCCCAATGGAATATTTAGGCTACTGGTCTGGTCAGTATTGAAAGCATACTACCCCTGTGATTCACCATTTTATTGACCAATTTTTGACCCTGTAGGTCAAAATTGGGCACCTCTATATGAAAATTTAGACTTTAGATCTTTTAGGGGTGAATATCATATCATAGAGTGATCTCAAGTTTATTCAACATAATATTAATGATATTATCTTTGATTACTTTATTTTCTATGTCCTTTTACTTTCTTTGAGTCATCCTAATAGGTTTGAGTAGAGTTTAAAGAATATTTTCAAAGTGCCAAATCTTACACATGTAGCAGTTGCAGAGGAAGTTGATCACATGGGTTTGTAGACTTTATTCAAAAACATTTCTGGACTTAGTCATTCGAGCTTAGTTGTTTACTTTAGGTTTATCTTTGTTTTCAACTTTAGGCTCCCATAACTACAAGACTTTAGGTTTTCCTATTATGCAAATTTCATTCAGAGGAGATGTTCCATACAAATCCCACAACCAAAGTATGACTGTTCATTATTTTAGATTTTTTGTTTTGGGTCTTTTATTTAAGTGTAGGGAATTTTTTTTGATGTTTTGTCCAAAATAATTTCCCTGGAAGACCTTATTTAGGCTAAGGGACCATTTTAAAAAGCTGAAGAGGTCATATTCATTTTTATGAAGGGCACTTTTGGCTCAGTTCAAAGTTTTTGAAGGGACAATTTTCCTTTTGGAAGGGTCATTTTCAATAAATTTGAAGTTCCATTTTAGAAAAGTTGAAGGAGACATTTTCATTTTCCTAAAGGTCACTTCATCTTTTCCAAACGACACTCTGAAATCCTTTTGAAGGGTACTTTTTTTTATAGAAAAATGGTCCTTTAAAAACTTTCTAAAGGGTACCCCTCCATAGAGAAGTGAACCAAACACAAATCCAAAAGGAAAATTTCAATATTTCCGAAGGACTAAAGAAAAATCCTGAAGGAATTATTTCAGAAAAAATGTCTGTAGAATTTGTTCAAGAAAATTGTCTACATTAAAAAAGAACTAAGGCGTATTTCTTTCAAAAATTTTATCTGAAAGAATTACTCAAGTCAAAAAGTTCATGAAAATTAGGTTCGACAAAAAATCTCAAAATATTTTCTTGGGGAAAATTTTTGAAGGATAGGTTCACCAAAAAGTTCAAAGAAAATAGAAAGAATGCATAAAGAAAAAAGCTTGAAGGAATTCTTTCAGGAAAAGTAGCTGAGACAAATCTTTCAAAGGACACCTTTGAAGCCAAGTGCCCCAAAAAATTCCCTGAAAGACATCTTCCAAGCAAAAGTGTCCCATGCAAAGGTTCTAAAAGGGCACTTTCCATGATTTAGAGGATACTTTCCATAGTTAAAGAGCACTTGGTAAAAGTTTGAAAGAAACTTAAGTCCAAAGAAAATGTTTTGAAGGAATAAGGAAGGTGATGGCCCCGTAAATATCAAATTTAAACTATAAAAAATAGATATTGGAGTAAAAAAAAATTGGTAGGAACTTGAGGGTAAATATGGAGGTAACAAATGGAAAGATCTCAAGTATTTAGTGTAGGCAAAATAAGTTAATAATAGACAGGTCAATACTTCATGTCATTATTGAAAGTCAATCAACCAAAGAGCTCCCATGAAATTTATGAACATAGGTGTCCATTGGATGGATGGTACTTAGAAATTGTATTCTCTAACTGTCATGATGAGTCTCATGTCTATTGATAAGTGCTATGTGTTAGTTTCCCCATTTTAAGTTTCAAATGCTCTTGGATGGTTTATGATGGAGGCAGTTACCTGTACAAATTTTAGAGATTTTGTGCCATGTTTTGCCATTATTATGATTGGTTTTGAATGAGTATACTCCTGACATGACATGGCTCATCTCACCTCTCTTCCACATGAAATTTTAACTAATTTTTACTTGGTGACACATGTCCAAGTGAATCTTGGACTTCCCTTCTCTCTATATTTCCATTTCTTCTATAAATTCTGGCCTTTTGGCCATTGTATGGATCTCTCCACTTGGGTATGGTGAAGCTCTACCAAAATTTTGTCTTGAATAAATAAAGATAGAATTTTTTTCCTCATTCAATAATTCTTTAAGTGTATTTGATGGTTATTGTCTTGTGTAATTGTATTTTAGCATACCTTCACATGTCAATTTTCTTAGTACCTTATGAGTTCAAAGACTTCTCTTTACATGTCAGCAAGAAGTGTCAAATGGCATTGAAGGTGTAGTGAATAGCTAATTCAATAGTGTGTCTTAGAATGCCTATTGTCTAATCCTTCATAGCCTAAGCCAATTCCAAGACCCCATGTTGAAACATTGATGCAAGAAGAAGGTTATTACTGGATGGAGTGTATATTAGGCTTCTTTTGGTTTAAAGTACATGTCAAGAGTGTGAGTAGAACAAATATTTTGGTGCATCACCTCTAGTAGAATAGGTTTACTTTTAGTTGTTCTAACCCTTTTCATCCTCCCTAAGTTGTTAGTAGTAGGAATATGAGCCTAAATGATGCATCAAGGGGAGCTATCCCCTAATCTAGAGATTCACCCCCTAATAGGGATACCCACAACCTTTGGGTGGTTCTATTGTGTCACTTGAGTGAGGAGAAGATTGTCCCATCTCCTCATTGGGTGAAATCAAGTGACAATAGAGACCTATAACTAGACATGAACCTCAAGCTTCTAGTTTTAATCATATGATCATGTGATCTCCCCAAATAATATGATATATTTCATGGGAGAGTGGATGGTTGATGATACTCATAATTTTGTATAGAACAACTTTGGTTGGCCATTTTTGGCCTCAATATGTCTTGGGGGTGTCCAGAATGCATGGCAGCTACTCAAGAATCAACTTCTTTCACTCACAGATATACAAACAAGATGCATGGGGTCTTGAGAACTTAGGGAGAATTAAGGAAGGTAATGTACTTGATCTCAATGGCATTGGTTTAAAGGCTAGTGTCTTAACCTTTATGAACCATTGATAAGAATTGAAATGACCTAAAACCATCATAAGAGATCAATGATAAAAAGATGAATATAAATGCATCCAAAATGGGTAAATTGACCTGGAATGTGATTTGGATCTACTTGGCACTCTCTCAATCTTCCTACCACTCTATTTTTCCATCCATAACTTGTACAGATGAGTCAAATTTTGTGTTTTTTATAGGATCTAAGGTAATTTGAAGGTACAAAAGGAAATAGACTAGTGAAAGTCATGGTGGAAGGTGTGTGGAGATGTATTATGACTCCTTATACCCCATTATCACCTTAGTGATATATGAATATTCCTCTTCTAAGCTAATTATTCCAGGCAGTTTTGGATAGAATAGGGAGAACAAAGGTGATTATCAAGTTGATTGTGAAAATCATGATTTTGAGTTTTCTTGAGGCCTATATGATAGGATACAAGAAAAAGAGGTTTTGATGTTATGTCTCACATATCTACAACTAAATCTATTGAACATATTTAGGTCACCCTAGTGACAAGTGTGGAAGTTTAGGCCTAGAGGGATACTAGGTATTTGTAAGGAGGTGAACAATAAGTGGAAAAGATAAGATCATTAGTTGGAGGGGTCAATAATGACCTACACCAATAATTTTTTCACATTCTCAAGTTAGTCTAAATGTGTTAATGACTTCTAAGGTAGTTAAAGATAGATTAGTGGACCCTTCATTAAAAAAATGGTTTCAAGAAGGATAATGAAGTGTCCCTACACCAACTTGAGGAAGATGTCATGTTTTAGATAGACACTTGTCTAAGATAACCTCATGATCTATTTTATATCTCCTTATCTTGAATTGAAATTGGTCTTCAAGACTTGACACTTGGCATTATGATTCTCCAACATCACTCCTTCTCTCTTCTCCTATTGTTCTATATATTGAATCCATTTTTGGCATTATAATGTATCCACAATTGGTATGGTGAATCCCTACTTATCTGACATATTGTTTTTCTTTTGAATAAAGTTCTTAAGATGGTTTCATCTCTAAAATTATTTCCAAAGTATGTCAAGTAGTCCATTTGGATGACAAATGATGATTGTTTCTCTTTGTTTCCATTTTGCTCTTGTAGGCATTATGTGAGTAACATTTCATCTAATAGGTCTCATGAAGTTTAAATGTTTGTTAGGTGTATTTTAAGTGTGAATGATATTACTAGTTTATAATATTAGACCTCCTATTCATCCACCTTTGGAAATGCATAGCAATTTACCTCCATGTAGAAACACTTTTGGTAGAAGAACCTTGAGTTGAGATCAATTTTAGTAATTTGCCTTCATAGTGAAAGCTTTAAGTATGTTTTTGGATATATATTTGGTGTATAAACTCCATTATTATAGGTTAATTTCATGTTTCCTTATTACCTTTTCACCCCAATAAGTGATTATTTTAGTGTATTTGAGAGCCTAAACAATTATATCAAGGGAGCTAGCCCATAATCTATAGATCTATCTTTTGTAGTAATATGCATATACTTAAATATAGTTCCGTGTTGTACCAAATTTGAGGTCTAATTGACTTCTCTAGAGTTAAAATTCATGATATAATAGTTTTGTCATGTCTAGTAGGACATGTGGTCCAAAAAGATTTCTCAATATGGATGTTGGTCTTGATAATAAAGAGGATGTAATAGTCTACTTCCTACAATATCTAGCGACTCCAAAAATTGAATCTTGGTGGTATACTAGTGCCTTGTTTTATGCCTAAGGTAAGTAAAAAATATCATACTAAATCCATTCCTTTTGATTTCCAAGAGCTTCCTTAGTATTCAATCAAATCATACATATTTGATAACACCCATCCTTACCTAAAGAGATCATACCTTGCCCATAAACCTATAAGAAAGTTTTTGATTGGCCCAATCTTTCAAATTCCTAAAGATGTAATGGCAAGGAACCTACCTTTTGTTGATTTTAATGTCTAAAGTCCTCTAAAACTTGCCCATTATGATGACATTCCCATATCAGCCCTTAAAATTGTCCCTTCATACACTGGTGAGACTGCCATTACTCTTATTATGCACATTAAAAACATTGCCAAATTTTATAATATACATCACATCATTGATGAAAATATAGATATTAGGTTGTTGGCTATATATTTCAAAAGAAAATATCTTGATTGGTATGGTACTTTGGCTCTTGAGTCTACCACCGCATGGGATGTGTTGGGTGATGCTTTGAGGAGAAGGTTTAAGGACAAGAGTGACAACTTATCATTGACTGAGCAGCTGACCAACATAAGTAAATCACCTAAATAAGCTATTCAAGGCTTCAACACAATTTTTAAAAGACTTGGGATTGAATCCCAATCTTGGTAATACCTATTGCACATCATGCTTGCCTTTATTATCTTAAGGCTTTTGACAATGATATTTTTATGATGGTATAATCTATGGGAGGGAACACATTGCCTAATGTTTATGAAGTGGCCATTAGGGATGAAAACTATTTGATTCAGGCTAAGAATATTGATCTAAGACCCCCTATGCCTCTATTAATTGATTTTAAAACCCCTATACCATTATTTATCCCATCCCTACACCAAAATATAAGCCAACCTCCCCTAGTCAGTTAAGTAAATCTAATGAGGCAGAAAGAGTGAAAGCTCTTGAGAAAGAAAATTTAGGTCTCAAGAGGATCATAAAAAAAATAAAGTGAGACATTTACAAATCCACTATCAAAATATTCTTTCCTACCCAAATTATCAAGGTAATAGACCACCATTTCAAGGTCATATTCAAGGTCAAGGTCAACTAGTTCAAGCAAAATCATGTAATGGAGATAATCCCAATGCTTCCTCTACATAAAACGCATTAGTGCCTAATAAAAAATCTTTCTCAAGAGAATGAGGGCCAACCTATATGGGATCAACCTCATGATCCATATACCTATGCCAATTAGTCCTTCAATCATGATTTCATAGCAAATTTAGGAACAATGCTAGCCATGACTCAAGTTGAGGTACCTAATGGAAGAGTGAACAATGGATAAAGTATTCAAGTGGAGCCTAATTTAGTCAATTGGAAACATGATGACTCATGTGTTATGAATTACCAAGGGTAATAAATCAAATATTCAAGTCCTATAGTTGCAAACACAAGGTCAAAGAGAAAGGTAATTGAAGAGGTTCAAGGGGTTGCTAATGGTTAATCAATGAGATTTAGAACATCCCAAGGGGAAGGCATGTCTAATTTAGTCCCAAATGCAAAAATAGATCAAATAATTTAGAATGATAAGATTTATTTTAAACCTTAGAATTCTCAAGTAATAGGAAACACTATCCCTATTAGTGGACAAGCTAAGGTTAGTGGCTCTTTCACTAACATTGTATAGCAGATGAAGAAGGCTCATGTAATTGTGTTAGTGTGGGATACACTAGAAATTATTGGATAAGAAGACCTGCTCCAAGAAGAGATATCAAAACTTAGCATGACAATTAAGTATCCTAGTGAGAAATAGGCAGCCTTGAAAAACATATATAAGCATAGTGAGGGACAGCTAATTTTTTTGAGAAAGTAGACAAACCTCCTCCATTCTATCTCTCTATCATCATTAGAGATGATTTGGTTGACAATTGTTTGATTGATAGTGGAGAAAATACTTCATTTATGCCCAAAAAAGTAACTAATAAGTAATATTTTAAGTATGAGCCTCATTCCAAAGGAGTGTTACAACTATATGGGTCATCTGCCAAGACAATTGGCATAATCAAAGGTTTGCAATGTGTTCTTCATGCTTATCCTAATTTTACTATTCCTCAAGATTTTTTGGTTGTGGATGTGCCACCTCACTTTGCCCTTTACTTGTCAGGATATTTTAATGCTAAGATTGGAAGATACTTGAATTCATATTGGTCTTATATGGTATTTAGGACTAGGTATGGTGCTATACAATTTTCATGTATAACCATATGTGCCTTATACATAAAACATAAATTGTAATATCAGTGATGAATAAGATCATCCTAGTGATCAATAACCTCTAACACTTCTTGGTTGGCATAACTGACTTGTGCCTTAATGAATGGGGAGTTGAGAAGTATGGATTTGATCCATATGAACACATTGAATTAACTAGTCTTGGTACATACATCCTCCATGAATAATGTGATGGATCTCTTGAGGCAAATTTTTATAACACTCTAAGATAGGTTGTATGTGGAAAATAAATTTTTTACATGAATGATGATGCCAATATTATAGCTATAACAAATCATGATATCCTATTGAGCATTTATTTCTGCTTGCCAAAGAGGAAAATATTCATGAGCATGAACCTCAAGAAAAGGTGGATGATATGTGGCAATAATACAATGCCATAGTGTAGAATATGTAAGAGGTAAGTTGGTCTAAAACTCTTTAAAATGAATATAGACATGATGATGAGGTCAATCATGATCTATATGAATATAAGGAAGAGCTTGGGGTCTTTACCAAGTAGAAAAAAACCTTTGTAGTCCATGAAGTGTTTATTAAAAAGGAAGATATCCTTGATGACTCCCAACAATAAACATATCTTGATTCAAATACATTTGAAGTTGGGAGGGATCTCATGACCCCAAATGATTAGATTGAGGAGTGCCAAGTGGACATAAAAAAATTCATAAAAATGTCAAACAAGCTGAAAATTAAAAAAAGCCTCTAGGAAGCTATATGGAGTGTTCATGAGAGTTAAAATTGAAACACTTGTAGTTAGAATAATTTCAAAAAATGGTAGGTAATTTGATTACCTCCATAATAAAGTTTTCATTGAAAAATAACCATTCTATGATGGTTTGTTTTTATGGAGCAACATTGATTCTAGAAGCATTGTCTTTGACCCTGGTTGAAGCAATGAATTTTTTTTTGTTCACCTCAAGTGTTTTGAGGTCTTTTATATATTAGGATAGGTGTGTGTTTTCCATAAGTGTTGGGCACATTTTTTGGTGTGAGTTGTTTTTGTGTTTTCCCTAAGTGTTTAAAGGGTATATATGTGTGTTTTATTGCATTATTTTTTGTGTTGGTTTTATTATGTGATGGTGTGAGTTTGGAGTCTTTGGAGAGGCATATTAGTGTCAAATGTATTATATGAGTGAATTGATTACCCAATGGGAGGTCAAGGAAATTGTTTATTATCATAACAAGCACACTACCCCTAAAAATAACTACAATGTTAACCAAAATTTTACCCTAATCAAACTGGGTCAACCCCCTGCATGTTCAAACTTTTGATAAGGTCCCATAGGTTTGAAAATGGCCACTGTGGTCCTAAATGAGGTCAAGTCACACCTTTGAGGGTCATACAACATTGTTTAACCTTTGTCACATTTGTCCATTTTCTTAATGTCCTTTTATGTAACCTTTTTGGTGATTTTAAGGAAATGTATAATTTCCCATAAAAAAAGACAAATGCCAAAAAGTAGAATAATGTATTTTATGTCAGATAATGTCAAGAAAGATTTGAAACTAACATATTGTAGGTCCAACATAAAATAGAAGAAGATCACCTACAAAAAATTTAGTTTTAAGTGGTTGTATGGATTGGGGTGACTCATCTATAGGTGTGAATGATTTAATAAGGTGTCATGGCATCCCCATAGGTTTTAGATTAAGGTAAAAGCAGGTTTTGAAGGGACCCTAAAACCCTATAACAAAGATAGAAATATAAAGCAATAACGTCCATCAGGAAGAGCAATCCTAAAACCTACTGAAGATCAGCATCAAAATCAGGTTTTACAGGGACCTAAAACCACAAACCTAAACCATAAAAAAGAGCCCAGGTTTTACAGAGACCTAGAAACTCAAAATAAGTTTAAAAACTAAGAACCAAATTTCAAAACCAATTATAACATCCAGTAGAAGGGACCAAAACAAAAAATATATCAACAAAAAAAGACCCTAATCTTCTAATTCCAGGATCATCTTCACAGCCTCCTTTCCAATCGTAGCAGTACCCTGTATGGATATTGCAGCCGAAGTAGCAACTTCTTGCAGGGATTTCTTCCTTGAACTCTATTTGGTCCTCTTACTTGGCCCCCCTAAGGATTTTATTTCCTCATTAGCTCATTTTACAAGGTTAGCTGCAGCTGCACATATGCTTGAAGTCACCTCCTTCATCTTCGTTCTACTTTCCTTGATGATCCTTCTAAGATTATTCTCATAATCTTTAAGTTTAATTGGAATATCTCTCATTTGCATCTCCAAATTATTGATTTTGGTCCAATCAGCTTCCTGGTTATGTTCCATTATTTCCACTTTCTTCTTCAGCTCCATTATTTCCTTATACATCCACGAATCAACTTGGAGAATAACATTAGCTTTGAATTTGGAAAAATTCATGAAGGATAGCTTAGTGTTCTTCTGCCGAACGTTACATATATCTTCTGCATTCTCATGTGGAGAGGAATTATCCTTTTCAATTTGTTCCTCCCTTTCCATCATTTTCTCCCCTTTAGTCTCAACAGGGTCTTTATGTTGGACAAGATCATCCTTTTCTTATTCCCTAATCTCCATAGCATGATTGGAAACCAGAACCATAGGTTCCTTCTCTCTTATCGAAGTTGGATCATTAAGTAAAATATTTGTGTCCTTAACACTTCCCCCCACCACAGTCTGATTATCCTCATGATCAGAATTATTTTGTTCTATATTTTCCTTAGTTGTATCACCTTCATTTTCTTTCTCACTTTTTTCTTTATTTTCCTGATAACCTTCTAGATTAGAACTAAACTCCCCTATATCCGTCCCTTCCTCTTCCTCCTGAACATCCTTCTCATAAATTTTTGTATTTTCCCACTCAAATTCCTCTTTAGCAATTTGTTTTTTAAAATTGGAGGGTTTTGGTTTTACTTTTTCTTTCCCCTTAACTTTTTCATTCTTCTTACACTGTGAATCCTTATTTTTGTCAGACTAAGGATTCGAAGCTATGGAATTATTTTTTCAAAAACCCTCTATGATAAGAATCAGTCCTTCATGTAAAATGGGGCGAGACTCCTTTCTATGGGCAAAAAAACTCTGAAATAGCAAAAATTGCAAATAGAAAGGGAAGGAAATTCTATCTTTATGCCTGAAATGATTGAGAAAGACAAAATGAAATTTATGAACTCTTTTGTTCCTACCATCAAGAATAAAATACTCACAAATGCAGCATAACACATCTCTCCAAATTCCTTATATCTGCTCCAAATTGAAGAAATCTCCATTCTTTTCCAGTTGCTTCTCCTCTGCATCCATCTTCAAAATTTTTTTGTATGTCGCATTGGAAATACTGGTCTGCTTAGAGAATTTAATACCACCCATGGGAAGCCCCGTGACCTCAGCAATGAAGTCCTCAATAAGCTTCACGGTGACACCATGGAGAGTTACTCTGTCATCAACCCAATTTTTAAAGAATGTCATAGTAATGTGGGGTTTAGATCCATGCAACCGCTCCAGATAACTTACCACCTTCCCTTTCTAAAAATATTCCATACACCCTGTCTAGCCTTCCAATCTTCACAATTTTTTGGCTCTTGCTTCCACGGTTCACCCTTCATATTGCAAAACAAACAATATTCCAACAACACCCAAACACTAAAGGCATAAACAAGGAACCAATTATTTTTTACATGAAAAGGAAATCAACTATATGCTAACAAATGTGATAACCACATAACATTCTCATGAATGTACTTGTTTAGTGAAGGTAATCTGTCCACCGTAAGGCCACTCCACCAAATCATTAAATTGCTAATCTAGGTAGATCTTTCCCTCTTTAGAATGAATGGCATCATAATTAATAATCACTTTGAGATCAATGTGATTATTTGATGCATCATGCCATCTCACCTTCTGCCCCGTTTGAACATCATGATTAGCTATCCAGTCAGCAACCCCATTGCCTTCTCGATATGTATGGGATATGGTCACTTTTTCAAAATTTTGAATTAAATCTTTAAATTCAATCACCATAGCCTCAATAGACCATGAAATTGAGTTTTTATTATTTAGGATGTTTATAATATTCAAAGAGTCACCTTCCAACCATAATTTGGAAAATCCCAACTCAACAGCTAGTTTAATGGTGTAGAGGGTTGCAGTAGCTTCAACAATATGACTATTCAACTTACCAATTGGGATAGCAATAGCATCAATTACATTTCCCACATGATCTCTAAATACTCCTCCACATCTCACTCTTCCCGGATTCCCTTTAGCTACTCCATCAAAGTTTCCTTTGATCCATCCAGTAGGAGGGACATACCATTTTACAATCGATCTTGGATTATCAATTTTTAATTTAGGCCTTTCAGATCGTAAGGGGTTATCAAATTGAAAAGTTTGATCAAGATCCCTCTATGATTAAAAATTCTCCTTAATGGTTCTAATAATATTCTAACCAAGCACCCATGCTGGAAGTTCTTTACTTCTGAATATTCTATTGTTTCTTTCTTTCCATATACCCCACCATATATGAGGAAGTGTTAGTTTTTAGAAAAAATGAACATCAAGATTCTTAGAGGGATAACACCAGATTTTAAAAGATAGATCCACACTTTTTTGATGTACCCATGTTATACCCCAAAAATTAAGGATCTCAGTCCAAACTTGCTGAGTGTAAGAGTAGTTCAAACACATATGGTCTCTATCTTCAAATCCATTTTTGCATAAAATACACCTGTTAACCACATTTATTCCTCTTTTTTGCAAGTTGTCAAGGGTCAAGATTTTATTTTGAAGCAGAGTCCAAAAGAAGATATTAATTTTGGGGATGAGCCCCTTCATCTAGGCGTGAGACCACAAAGGTTGATTTCCCTTTTCCTTTGAAATAAAGATAGTAGAGACTTTAAATTGTCCACTAGGATCATCATGCCAAATAATCTTATCCTCAAGATAGGGATAAAGAGAGATAGCATTGAGAGATAATTGGATGTTATTGAAGCCTTGATTAACATCAGTTAAATTCACCTACGAATCATTCTACCAATACTGACTAACTAGTATACCATATCTCTACTTACATCGATCAACTAAATCCTTATCTTGAAAATCTTCCATCAAAGGATAATCCTTTAACCAGACATCATCCCAAAATTTCACCTTAAGTCCATTACCAATTTTCCAGGAACATCTTTTTTCTAAATTTTTTTTGGTCCCCTGAACAGCCCCCCATATGGAAGAGGGACGAATTACATCCGGATAAGAAAAGAAATCAGAAAGGGATTTAGCATTGAATAGGTACTTGTGTTTCCATATAGTACTCCACTCTTTGTTTTCATGGTAAACTCTCCATCCCAATTTGGCTAAAAGAGATTTATTCATACTTCTAATTTTTCTAATTCCCAATCCCCCTTCCCTGAAAGGTTTGCAAACATTATCCCAAGCAATTAAAGGCATTCTCCTTTTTTCCTTAGTACCAGTCCATAGAAAATTTCTTTGAATTTTTTCAATAGACTCTGCAAATTTAATATGAATTCTAAAAATACTTAATGCATAAGTAGGTATGCTTTGAAGATAAGCGTTGAGAAGAGTTAACTTTCCTGCCTGACTTAAAAGATTTCATTTCCATCCCGCAAGTTTCTTGCTGAACTTATTAATAAGATCCTCCCAGAAGGCATCAGGGACTTTCAGACCAAGAGGAAGACCCAGGTAAGAAGAGGGGAGAGATCTTATAGAACATCCAAGGATTTTAGCAATTTTACTTTACCTCTGGATAGGGGTGTTAATAAAGAACACTACACTTTTATTCTAGTTAATCGATTGACCAGAGGTAGAAGAATATAAGTTAATAGCTTGCTTCAAATTTCTTGCTTCCTTGACTTCAGCTTTACCCATAAAGATGGTGTCATCAACAAATTGTCCATGAGAACAAATTAGAGGATGGGAAGAAGGTTTCAAACCCTTAAATAAACCTTTATGTACCAAATCCCCCATATATCTCCCCAAGAAATCAGCCATAATTACAAAAAGGATGGGGAATAAAGGGTCACCTTGTCTCAATCCCCGTGATGGATAAAAGAAATGGGACAAGCTTCCATTTACCAAAACAACAATAGAGGATGTAGAAATCAACTGATAAATAATACCAACCACCTTTTGGTCAAAGCCAAAAGCTAATAGACTGTTTGAAAGGAATAACCAATCAACCCTATCATAGGCTTTAGCAATGTCAACTTTCATAATGAACCCCTAATTGTTAGAACAAGACAATGAGTGAATATTCTCATGAGCAGTGATAATAGAGTTGAGAATTTGTCTACCTGGGATAAATCCATTTTGATGATCAGTAATTATCAAAGGAATCATTTGAATAAGTCTAGAAGTAAGAACTTTGGAAATAATTTTATAGAAAGAATTACAAAGGCTAATCGGTCTAAACTGATCAGGAGAATCAACACCAATTTTCTTGGGAATCAAACACAAAAAGGTGGAGTTAACTTCCTTAAGCATCTGTTTAGCTCCATAAAATTCCTTCACAGCATCACTTACATCTTTACCAACAAATTTCCAAAGTTTTTGAAAGAAAAACATGGGGAAACCATCAGGTCCAGGAGCTTTATATCCTCCTAGAGAGCAAACAGCTTTGAAGATTTCATCATCCTTAGGAATTGAGCTTAACATTTTATTATGTTCCTTCAAAACCAGAGGAGGAATCACTCTTAGGATTTCAACCTGACTATCCAGATTGATATTAGGATTAGCCTTCATTAAAGATGAGAAAAAAGACTCCATTTCCTCCTTGATATCCTTGTCTTCTATAATCTTCAAATCTCCCTTTTTTAGGTGTGATATGTGAATTTTAGCTCTATGCTTTAGAGTGGATAGATGGAAATTTTGTGTTTTTATCTCCTTCACTCAACCATAACAACCTAGATCTTTGTCTCCAATAGATTTCTTCTTTAGTGATGATATCATGATATTGAGCCAACTTTTCATTTTCTTCAATAAGGAGATCAGGAGTATATCCTTCCTTCTGAATTTTTTCCTGTGTTTTAAGAACTTCCTCCTTAATATCAATTTTATTCTCAAAGATATTTCCAAAGCTATTCTTATTCCATTTTTTAACTTCCCTTTTAACATTTTTGAATTTAGACACAACTCTAAAGAGGGTCGTAGCCTCAATATCAATATTCCACTATTCTTCCAATTTACTTTCAAACTGTGGGTGTTGCATCCACATCTTGTCAAATCTAAAAGGAAAATTCTTCTTAGAATTAATTTTAGCAGCAGTGAAGATGAGAGGAAAATGATCCGATCCAATTTTCTGGCATGCTTCCAACTTGCAGATGAATTCTTTTGTCCAATCAGGAGAGATAAGGGCACGATCAAGCCAGGCCTAAATACATTCATTACCAACTCTCTTGTTACTCCAAGTAAACTAAATTCCATGGAGTTCCATATCCATTAATCCCTCTTTATTTATAAACTCTAGTAAGTCTAATCTCCCTTCCATCTGGGTATCATTACCTCCCATTTTCTCATGATCATAGAGAGGCACATTGAAGTCTCCCATTATAATCCATCGTCCATAATAGTCCTTACTTTTAAAACTAGAAACAGACTCCCAAACCTTTTTCCATATGTTCTTAATTTTTGGAGCATAAATATTTACAATATACCACCCCTCCTTCTAGTCCACACTAATAATTTTTACAATCATGAGATATTTACTAGCAGTCATAATAGTTCCATAATAGTAATTCTTCTTCCATAACATCAAAGTTCCCCCTGATGCACCTTCTGAACTACTAGCATTTATTGAATAATTTTTGAAATCTTTAATCTATTCCGCTTTCTCTTTATTTATCTTGGTTTCTTGGAGCAAGAGAAAATCAGGCTTTTGTTCTCTAACAAAATTACTAACAATATCCATTTTATGACTACTATTCAACCCCCTAATATTCCAACTTATGATTTTCATATATGTTTCTTAGGGGTAAAATCTAGAATAGTTGCCTACCTACCATCAGCAATATTCTATATACTTTCTAACTCTCTGGTATTCTTAGTGGATCTTCTTCCAAGTTTGTCCGGGGAACCAACATCTGGTTTCACCTTAGAATGTTGTTCAGTTCCTTTTCTAGATTTATTTGAAGTAGAAGAAAAAGATTTTGTCTTTGTTTGTTGATCTAATTTGCTACTTCTAGTTTCTACTCCCTTAGTATTGTTCTTTTTTTCAACTCTTTTCCTTTTGTTTATTTTATGCTTTGAGGTTTCTCCATTATCTCTCACAACTTCTATAGGGGCAAGCTCATCCAAAGGAAAATCATTATCATCCATAGATAACATCTATCTCTCCCTAGGCTAAGAAGAAAGAAACTCTCCCTCCTCTGATTTATTTCCATCTTCAGGCATAAATTCACCTTCCTCTAACACAGTTTTGTCTTCTACATCTCTGCATCGATCTTCTATACTTTGATAGACAACAATTTGTTTTGATAGATCTGTTAGATCCTCTATTATTTGTTCAGATTTTATGATCTCTATTTGCAAACCATGTCCTTCTTCCTAAGAGTTTACTTTCTTTAAAGAAAGCTCTTTATCCCCCTCTATATATAAATCATTATAGTCTTCAATAGAAGGATCTTTGTTTGCTTTAACATGTAGAACTTTTGAATCTTCATTATTCTTTTGCTCCTACCGATGATCTTCTTTAATTTTCCATATTTTTTTTGTTGGACCTTAACTTCTTTCCCATCCAAAACATTTCTTTATTGATTTTTACTTCTAAAGGGACAATTCTTAACCAGATCCCCTTATTTCTTACAAGCATAGCATGAATTGGGCAAATCTTCAGAAAAAAAATCTTGAATTTTCTTACCAAGCTTGGATATTAATTCCACCTTTTCTGGGAGATGATTCAGATCTGCCACTTTAACATAAAGTCTATCACTTTGAATTTTAGTTCTAGATGCTGTAGCATTATCCAATGCCACAAGTTCACCAAAAGAACTGGCAATTCCTTTAAAATTGTCCTCATGCCAAAATTCTAAAGGGAGACCAAGAAGTCTAGCCCAAATGGGAGTATTTAAGAAAAAAGAATCTGATAGATCCATGTTTGGCTCCCATTTTCTAATAGTGAGAGAGCATTTACCAAAAAACCACGGCCCTCCACTAAGAACCATATTCATATCTTCCTTACAGTTGAAGATAAATGAGAAGAAACCGTTCAACATTGGTGCAATATCTACCTCTCCTTAAATAATCCAAATCCTTTTAACCATTTTTCTAAGAGATTCTATATCTAGTCTTGCTCCTAAAAATTTGCCCACTAAGGTAAATTCCATTGAAGACACAAAAAAATCAAGTAAAGGATCTGGGATAAAAACTTGAAACTCACCTTTCTCCCATCAGGACTTAGAAGTCACTGGTGGGAAAAGAGATTTTCCAGTAGGTTTATTACCAAATAGAGATGACCAAGTCCTTCATTTTGAGATCCCTACCTGCATTCCTTTTGAAGACTTTTCCTTATTGGAATCAACATTATCTTTCTCCTTCTCGAGATCCTGTCCCAACACATGATTCAATGGGAGACCACAGACCCCACTAAAAGGATCATAAAAACATGAAGACTTTCCATTGTCTGCATCATCAAAATATTATGGCCCTACATGCTTCCCAACACCCCCTACTATTCCTCTAGGGTCTGTACCTCCTGCCAGATTCTCCCCAATCAGTTTCCTGCCTACATGTGAACTAGCTAATTCAAATTCTGAAAAAGCACTCATTTCAAAAATTTGCTAAGAAAAAAAAATTATGTGGCATCCCCATAGGTTATTTTTAGGTTTATGTGGCTTTAATATATCAAAAATTGATGAAAAACATTTCATTCTCTCCCATTGCTCTCTTAGATAGCCTATAAAGGGTCAACAATTTTCATTTGGTACAAACTGAATAAGAGGATTTAGAGTGAGTGCACTTGGTGGAGTTTAAATGTCCTAATGATATTCCATTTTATGGTCATATATTTAGGATTGGTGTCCTATGTTGTATGAACAATCATTAAGATTGTTAGTACTTTTAAACTGCCTATACAACCCTAATGACTCAATTTTTCTCATCTTGTTGCATTTTAGAAATTGGATTGTGTGAACCAAGTGATGTACCTATAATTTTAGATCATATCCACCCATTTCATGTTGGATTTAACTTGATTTTCATGTGTGGACATGATTTTATAGGTAGAATCATCCCCTTGTGCTAGGAGTGAACACCAATGAAAGATGAAAACAATGTTTTGATAGTTACAAGTGAAGGTGTGAAATGGAAGTTTTCAAAAAAAATTAAAATGAATACCCTCATATTGAATTTTTTTTATAAATCTCAATTGATCATGAAGGCAAACCTGGTAGGAGGTCATAATGGACCTATATCCTCACTCTTATTTAAAGGTAGATTGCACATTGAATATGTATGTCTCAGAAGTTGAAGGTGTCAATGATTTGTGAGAGAAAAAATTTGTATGTTCTAAGATCTAAAATAAGTCTCTATTACCTTCAAGACCCATAACATATCCTACCAATTCAAGAAGAGGGCTACTTATTCAAAATAGTGAGACCATTACCTACAATTATACCTAGATGAAGAGGCATAGAAATGAGAATACCATAGAAGCTTGAGACATTGATAACGTGAAAAGAGATTTAAAAAATGAGAATTTTGAGTCTAACCACAATATAGATCTCATATCTATTTGTTGAGATGGTAAGACATCTTCAAACTTCAACCTAGGATCAAACACCTAAATTCAATGTTCATAGATTGGGATAAAGGTGCAAGGCATAGAGTTGAAAAAAGTTAAAAAGTGGGAAGGTTTACTTTAATTTATCCAAAAAAGGATTATTCTCCACAAAGTGTTAACTCATGGTAGAAGTCTATGAGGTCTAGGTAAGCCTAATGGTTTCATTCTTTCAACCTAGGCCTAGAGGTAGAATCTTAAAATAAGAGGAGGTAGTTAAGTCAAGAGAGAATGATGGTTGAATGGTTTTAAACTTAGGCAAGATATTAATGAATGTAATCAGATAATTATAGTGTCATTATGCTAAAATGAGCCTAGAACATTGCAAGTGACACATAGTGCATTAATGTTAATGAGTGTTTGCATGGTCTCAAGATAGAAATGAATCCATTCAGGTGTGATATGGCCCTAATGATCTTAGGAGGAACTGAAAGTGTGAATTAAAATGACCAAATATGTATCATCACCTACAAGTACCATTTGATTTACCTAATAATCACCTATAGTCTGACTGAGGAGATAGGCTAGCCTTATGCTAATGAAAAATGTAGGCTTGGAAGATATGTAGAGGTGTAAGTTGAACATGATAATGTAGAAATCACTCTCAGAGTGATAATATCACACTTCCATATGATTCTCAGAGGTAAATAAAATAGATTAAATATTGATCGAATCTAGGTTTTAAAACCTCATACTTAGTCAATCAAAACCCTACACACAGTCATAGGCCTAGAAGCTAGTTTTGAGAATTTTAAGTGTTGAAGGATATAGAAGCATGGTCAGGATTTGAAACTTAGTAAAGGGGGTCATCATGGATTTAAAAATACTCCCATATTTTTCTCTAGGTCAAAATAATAATGGATGTTCTCATTGTTTTCTCTCAGACTTTAGACACTCCACAAGGAATGTGACCTATAGACCTAGTGCATTGATGAAAAAATGATGAATGGAAAAGCCTTAAGGCACTGTGGGATGATGTATATAATTGAATTAAAGATGAATAAGTAATTGAGGAGTCCTGTAGCCATTGTGACCACTCATAAGTGGTCATGTACTCAGAAAATTGAGTCTATGCCTATGAGACCTAGAACTAGACATGAACCTCAAGCTTCTAGTTTCACTCATATGATCATGTGATCTCCCAAAAAAATGTGTGAGATTTCATTGGAGAGTGGAGGGTTGATGAGACTCTTTGGTTTGTAGTTAGTAACTCAAATTGGCCATTTTTTCCCTCAATTTGTCTCAAGGGTGTCCAAAATGCATAGTAGTTACTTGAGAAGAGAGTTAAGGAAGGTCATTTACTTTAACTTAGTGGCATTAGTTCAAAGTTTAGTGGTCTAACCTTTATAAACCATTTCTAAGAACCTAAATGACATAAAACCCTCATAAGAGCCTGATGAGAAAAATATGAATATAAATACATTCATAAAGGGTAAATTGACTTGGCAAGTGATTTGGATCTATTTGGCACTCTTTTGGGCTCCCTACCACTCAATTTTTCCATATCATCACTTGTATGGATGAGCTAAATGTTGTGTTTTATGCAATATTTGAGGTGATTTGAAGGTGAATAAGGGAATAGATAGGTGAAATTCATGGTTGAAGGTGTGTGGGGATGTATTATAACTATCAAACCCTATTCTCACCTCATTCATATATGAAGATTCCTCTACTAAGTTGATTGTTGTAGATAGTCTTGGATAGAATAGTGAGATGCAAGGTGACTATCATGTTGATTGTGATAAGTATGATTTTGAGTTTTCTTGAGGCCTATATGATAGAATATAAGAAAAATAGGTTCTAATGATGTTTCTCACATCTCTTTAATGAACTATCTTGAGCATTTGAAGGTTACCCTGGTGACAAGTGTGAGAGTTTAGGCCTAGAGGGTTAGTGAGTAGATGCAAGGAAGTGAACAACAAGTGGTAGAGAAGATCATAAGTTAGAGGGGTGAATACTTACCTACACTAATCATGTTTTCAACTTCTAAAATAAATATACATGTGTCAATGAATTTTAAGGTAGTTCATGATGGATAAGTGGAATCCTCATCAAGAAAACAATTTCAAGAAGGATAATGAAGTGTCCCTATGCCAACTTGAGGAAGATGTCATTTTTTAGATAGACACTTATCCAAGATAACCTCATGATATGTTTTTTAACTCCTTTTCTTGAATTATAATTGGTATTCAAGACTTGACACTTGGCATTGTGACTCTCGACCATCACTCCTCTCTCTTCTCCTATTGCTCTATATATTGAAGACATTTTTGGCATTGCAATCTACCCATAATTGGTATGGTGAAGGACTTATAGTTTGACATCTAGTTTTGCCTTTGAATAAAGTTATGAAGCTAGTTTGGTTTCTAAAATTCTTTCCTAAGTATGTCAAGTAGTCCATTTGGATGACAAGTGATGATTGTTTCTCCTTGCTTCCATTCTGCTCTTGTATGCATTATGCAAGTAACATTTCTTCTAATAGGTATCATGAAGTTTAAATGTTTGTTAGGTGTATTTGAAATGTTAATAAGATTATTAGTGTATAATATCAAACCTCCTATTCATCCAAATTTATAAATTCATATCAATCTGCCTCCATGTAGAAACACTTTTGCTAGAATAACCTTGAGTTGAAATCAATTTTAGTAATTTGCCTTCATACTAAAAGTTTCAAGTATGTTTATGGAGATATCCTTGGTGTATCACCTCCATTATTATAGGTTAAATTCTCTTTTATTTCTTCCATTTTCACCCCAATAAGTTATTATTCTAGTGTATTTTAGAGACTAAATAGTTAGATCAAGGGAGCTAGCCCATAATCTAGAAATCTATCTCTTATATCAATATGCCTATACTTAGAGATAGTTCCATGTTATCCTAAATTTTAGAAGATATGTTTGAATTCCCTAGGGTATAAATTTTGGCTATAAAAATTACCCATCTCATTATTAACCAACTCAATTTTATTGATGAGTAAGAGTATGTACATGAAAATCTTATAATTACACCCATTCATATGTGAGGTCATCAATTCAATGATCTCCAAGTCTAGATATTCCCCACTCCTATTTTATCTCTCATAGAAACTATCCTTACCATATTATAATTTACTATTTGTATGACATTAACTATAAACCGAAAAGAGTTTATCATATCCCTAAAGTCATATAACCTAGCTATACCCAATTATTTAGCCATAGATTGGCCAATAACTCCACTACATTATCATTGCTAACACTAAAGGTCCTTGGAATTTTTTTTCCCATTAGGTATCCTCTCTCAATGAGAAATATGATGTTATAGATCTATTTTAGTATCAACATGAGCGTCCCTTATTTCCCATCATCCAAAACCACATTATAGTATCTCAACCTAATCTCCCTAACCCCTAAACCTACTAATTCAAATAATCTCTTCATTAGATGTCTTTCTAAACCTTGAGAATTCAAGTGCATAATATTGATGTATTGATTTCCATATGTATAAATATGGTGACCCCTATGTGAAAAACATGTGTTTTTGTGTATTCCTCTTTTTATCCACTTTTTCCTCTCTTTTATGTTCAATGGGTATTTATATATTCCTTAAATATGTTCAGTCATGATATATTTGAGAGACATTTAGGTATTATCACCTATATAAGGATACTTAAACCTATAAATGAAGGCTCCATCCATAGTTTTAATAAAAACACTTCTACATGAAATATAGAAACATGTATCAAAACCATGCATTTAACTCACATAATAGAATAATGGTAGTGATCCATGAGTTGCGAGATCTATCTGATACCACTAGCAATCACCTTGATTTTAACATGTCCTCTAGTGAAAATGGTACCAACCCACATGTCATAACAAGACCATCAGTTAGTATACAAATCCTATGTGTTGAAAGTGTATCTAGGTATGATTAGTACATTGATATAAATTTTAATTTTGAATATGGGCTAAGTAGAGTACATGTGCCTTTTTATCCCCATACCAATAACCAAAGTGTTTTTAACCCACAAGAACAACACCCCATAGCTCTCCTATGGAGGCCTCTAACCCAAACTAATTTATTGGTGGTCATCAAATCATACCTCCTAAACCAACTAATAATGAGGTCACTATAACTACCAATACTTCTTTACTGAATGATCTCATTTCAACTTTGGTGGGTTTCATTAAAGACTTAGAGAGTAACCAAATCTCTCTAATTAAAGGGGTGGTCACTAATCCTCCCAACCAAGGTCATTCCTCCACCATTCCTATTTGAGTGACTAATTACCAACAAATAATTTACCCATGTAAACCACCTCATACTAATTATACCTCAAAATAATATCTCAATGACATTATTACTCATGGAATCCTTAACCTAATTAATTCCAATATTACTCCATCATACCAACCTCCTCTTAAAAATATTATTGGGAGTGTCTATACCTACACCTATCCTAAAAATGTACTGTTTAACATGCCACCACCTTACACTCCTCCTAAAAATTTGGTGATCAATACATCACCATCTTAAATTCCCCCAAGTTATGTGGCTAATAATACATCAATTGCATACACTCTTCCTTTTCAAACACTTTTTCCCACTCCTCCAGCTAATCCTCTACCAGCCTACTAGAATATGTATTCCAAGTCCACCCATGTAGATAAATATTTTTTGACTTACTTCATCTCTCCTCATCAACCTTGATTTACTTCCAATATTTACCAAAACTCTTCTCATCCAAATCCTCCTCTTTAATCCCATCATACCATTCCTTTGGCATAATTCAATACTATGGGGACCTACATTGAATATCTAAAATAATGCCTCAATCACAATATACTAGGAGTTATTATACATTGTCCCCTACCTAAAATTTATAAATTCAAAGGATAAAGAGATCCAAATTCACATGTGAAAGCATACAATACTATTGTTTTAGAGTTGTTGTATTGGGATGGAGTAGTTGTGAATTATTTTCCAAGATCCTTGAAGGAACTTCTCATTATTAGTATTATCACCTCTATGAGGGGTATATACATTCCTTTCACCAACTCATGCCTGAGGTTTTCAAATCATTTGACATGAAAACTATCCTAAATACTGACAGATGATATTTTTTGTACATAAGACAAAAACATAATGAATATACTTCCCACTTCATCACAAGATGATAACAAGACATATACTCATTTATTAGCACACTACACATGGATCAAAGGGAAATATGTGATTTTTTCTTATTTTTCCTTAACAAGTATTGAGATAAGATGTGAAATAATTACCATACTAGTCTTATTAAAAAACAACTAAAATTCTTATAAGAATTGGCTAAGGGGCCATTGGCAGTGGTCATATAACCCATGGGACCAATGGAAAGATAGTTGTCCCAAATCAAAATTATGGGGGTTATCAAAACTCTAATAGAATCAACCCTAATAACCAAGGTCACAAGGTTATAAATAGAAATCAAAATGCCACTACATGTGGTATGATGGACCAAAACAAGAGGCTAAACACTATAATTCAAAACCCTCCTCAACCCATGAACAAAAATTATAACAACAATGTAAGCATGAAGAACCAAAATCATTAACCCATAGTTCATGTGGTTAATTTTAAAAATTTTACACCTCATAACATGAAATTTAAAAATCCATGTCCAATAAAATTCTAACATATTGATGCTGTTTACAATATCAAAGTCAATATTTTCATTAAGGAAACAACCCAGAGTCGTTTGGTCAATAAAACTAAAATTAGAGGCCCAAGGATTATAAAACTAATATCTACTTCTAATTCCATAGAGTTATTGGACATGATACTCATGCCTATAGATCATATAATAATTCATTCAAATAATATCTAAGGACCAATGAAAAAAAATGTATACATTTTCTTAGGGGATGCTATTGCAAAGCCTCAAACGCTAGTGACTGGTCTTATGCCACCAAAAAAGATCAACTTGGGCATATATAAGAACCCCTTTTAATACCATTAAAATCACATTATCCCAAACCATCCACAAAGATAACAAAACCACCAACCTCCATTGGTCACTACTCATGATGTTGATGCCTCTGCCTCTAGCACAGTCAACCTTGACATGGATCCCTAATTATGACCACAAGGGAAAATTTGTATGATAGGATTTGTGGAGTTAAAAAAATAAGGAAGATAAAAACATAATTACTCACACTAGATAATATCAACCCATAAACCATTATGTGGAAAATGTCTTCAAGACTAACACAAACCCCAAACTTGTGGGGAACTATGACTTAATTTCCAATCTCGTAAAGACATTTTCCAATATATCTTTCTTGGACTTGCTAAAAATCTCTCACACCCATCATTAGACATTAATTGATGCCTTGATATTGGGCCACCTAGCCAATTTCATGCCTTCACCCTCGGCTTAAATCAACCATATTAATATGTACATGTTACTACATGGAAAAAAATTGAGAGATTTTGGTTATTTGTTTAAAATTATGAGTTTACCCTTAGACATTGAAATTGATAGAATAGGAGATCCAACTTTGTATATGTAAGTATGGATTTATAAAAACTATGTAAAGAGAGAAATGGTTGATGATGGGTAAACATTAAACATAATCATATTTTGAATTATCCAAATCCTTTGTTATGGGGAAACCAATTATTGTACCACTAGGAAAAATTTATGAGGTTATGATAACCTTAAGTCTACCTCAATACAAACCATTGTGCTTTAGTCACTTTCGGTCCAAATACTATGTTGACAATTTACTTTATTTAATTGATAAAGATACGAATTACAACATAAATCTTTGATTCATAGGATGAAGGCAATACCTTCTACCATGTTCTAGCAAATCATGTTCTTCTAGTTGGGGAAAATATTTGTTTCACACAAGGATCTAAATCCATTTGATTCCATTCAAAAAACCATGCACATACAACCATGATTTCAAATTGATTATCACTTTCCCGATAATGGTGTAGCTAAGGACCCACATATGGTTGGATTGAAATATTCCCAAACACCCAAGGTATTTGTCATAACAGGGGTGCTAAGTTACTTAAAATCCCATCAAATTAAAATCATCAAGACAAAGGGGTCAAATTAATAGAAAAGTGAATATTAAAACCTCTACCTTAGTGATAGACATCTTGACCAATTCAAATAATGAGATTGTTGATATCATGGATAAGGATTAATCCCTTACTCTCCCCTCTGATCTTCACATAATGGGAACATACAATTTTTCCTAATCTCAAGACCTTAAATCCCATAAGGGGTTAGCTAGCATATTTCAAATTTGCACAATTGATATTTTGAAAGACCAAGAAATACTTATGAAGCAAGATGATGATTCTTCTTTCATTAATTCTCAATATAATCTTCAATACGATAGGGTAAAATGTCATCTTAACACAGGGGCATGATTCATCTTGATATCCCGTAGAGGAAAGATCATTCCATTTGAATTTATATTATATAGTGAATACACAAAAAATGGGACAAAGTATGAATTCATATTATTTTATAATGCTTATTCAAAAAATATTAGGTGTTTATAACCTAAAAATTTAAGGCGAGTCTCAACTAGTAACTTCAAGTTTCAAAATTCTATTAGTCTAAACTTAGACACCTTTATCTCTATAATAACATAGTACATGAGGTTGATAAGTATTTTTATTTTGTTTCCATAGAGGCCATTCCTAGAGAAAGTAACCAAATTTTTTATTCTATGGTTTTTTCCTATTATTAATTTATCCCCCATATATTGATATCATAATCATATTTTATACTCTCTATCAAATTCTAACCACTTGTCCAAAAGGATTCAAACAACCAATCCATTACATATATTTGATAATACAATGCTCTTATAGTCCTTGACTTAGCTAAAAATGATGAGGCTATATTATAATTCATATTATCTTATGATGATCTTCCCTCATCACACCAAAATAAAGGATTGACTTAACTTGTTATCCCATGTTTGCCCTTGGGGACAATTATTAAGATTCTTACTCTCAGATCAAATACTATCTCTTGTTTGATAAATAGTTTGACATGTTTAACACTTAAAATGAGAATCCTAGTCTTCCTAGTCCTCTAGACAAATTTAAATAAAATAATGATTCTCTAACTGAGTAAACCATATACATTAACATAGGGATTGAAGAAATCCCTAGGATCCATAAACTAGGGTCCTCATTTTCATCAAAAGAGGTAGAATACCATCATAAGTTATAAAACTTTAAGAATCCTTTGCCTTTTCCTACGTATACATGATAGGAATACAACCTAAATTAGTTGCCCATAACCTGGTAACCATGCCTAATGAAAAACCTATGAAACATAAGTTTAGGACACTCAAACCCAAGGTTTCACTAATGATGAAAGAAAATGTCATCAAAATCCTCAAATTAGGGTTCATAAACCCATAGGCTATTATAATTAGATGTCTAATATTATCCCTATTTTAAAAAAGAGTATAAAAATTAGGATATACATCAACTTAAGCCATATAAACAAAGCATGTCCTAAGGATGATTTCCTTCTTCCCTCCATTGATGCTATAATTGAAAATACCACAAGTTATGAATTATTCTTTGTTATGGATGGATTCTATGGATATAATCATATTCAAATTTTAGAAGAAGATAAAAACAAAACCGCCTTTACTACACCATGGAAAACCTTTTGCTATGTAGTCATGCCCTTCGGCCTTAAAAATACTAGCAAAACATTTCAAAGGGATATGACCCATATTTTCCATGATCTTATCCATAAGTTAGTAGAATTTATGTTGATGATTTTATTGGAAAGGAAAGGATAAGAATCAATCACTCAGAGGTCTTACATATAATTCTCATACATCTCATTGAGTATGGAGTCACCCTTAATCTCAAAAAGTGTGTTTAAAGTCACAAGTATAAAAATCTTTAGTTACATTATCTTCCAATGTGGAATTGACATATTTTCAACCACAATTCTTGTGATCTTGGATATGCTACCTGATGCAAGAGCATCATTCACCCGTCTATAAAAATTTGTTTAAGAATCTAAATAGTAATAAATTAAAATTTCTCGTAAATAATTAATAAATAAAGGAAAATTTTAATTAGTTATTTATAAATATTATATGTAGAGATAAGTTATTGACTTATCCTATTAGGTAGGGGATAAATTATCGAGTGTCAGTTTGTAGTAGAGTCGAAAAAAATAAAAATTAGTAAGGTTTTAAGATAGTGTGAGATAGGAAAATAAAGGTTAAGTTGGGATTTCCCCAGTGATCTGATAAGGCCCATCCTGGGAAAAAGGGAAGTAGATAATTATTTATATTTTAAATTGTTTAATTCTATATGTTGGTTGTTAATGTGGAAATAATAGAAAATATCTTAGTTATGAAATTCCTCTAATCGTTGTGTGAAGTTTTGTGTTAAAAAAAAAAACCATGATTGAGTACTGGAGTTAAGTGGGTTCAGGTCTGCTAGTTATGAAAATCCTCTAGTCGTTGTGTGAAGTTTTGTGTTTAAAAACAAACCATGATTGAGTACTGGAGTTAAGTGGGTTCAGGTCTGCTAGTTACGAAAACAAAACTGGATAAGTGTAAATTTAAAGGATTTGAAATTTAAAGTATTATTTTACTACAACAAAACTGCAATGGGGCACAATTTTTAGCTATTTGATTTTCAAACAAATAATTATCATGTGCATGTGAAATGTTATTTTCTACATGCAGCGTCAAGCTTGGTGATAAGGAAGATTAGCGCTCCAACTGGTTCGGTTAGTTTGGTGAATAATAGTGAATACTAAAGCTTATTATTTCATTAAAGCTTGAGTAATACTGAGAGTGGTGAGCTATAAGAGAGAACCGATTGGTTGTAAGGAATAGTATAATTTCCTGTGTATTTTAAATTGACAAGTTTTTTAATGAAGGAATAAGTTGAAGGTCTTTATTGGTTTTAAAGAAACCAGTTTTGGCAAACCGACATATGCAAAGGGCTCGACCTGGTCTATTGGTCAATAGTGAAGGACAAAAGTCATAACCATTTAACATATATTCATGTGGAAAGTGGATCGATTCATTTTATGAATCGACTTGTATTATAAGGATAATTTTTTTTTTGTTGAGATATTAAAATTACTGTAACTTTCACATTTCTCAACAGAATTGAAAATTTTTAATTGTTCTGGAAACCTTGGATAACAAAGTAAAAAACCCATAAATGTTTTTAAGAGATCACTTTTATTATACGAGAAGTTATTATCTGAAAAGTGACATTTTTAATGCAAAGTGATGAATTCAAAATCCTCCTTTGTATGAGATTGTCATCACTACCCCTACTAACGTATCAAGAATCAGATCATTCCTAGGGAAGCTAGGGACTATTCATAGATTTGTGTTTGATCTTACTTACACATTTCATCATATTAATAAATAACTTAAAAAGGAGAGTGGTTTGAATTTAATTGCATATTTTTAAGATGAATTTAAATTGGTAAAACATTTTCTCATGTCTTCTCTAACAGTCATAGTGCTTAAGCTTGAAAAAACCTTCATACTTTACATAAGGTAAATTGAAGTATCTCTTACCTATATGTTGGCCCAAGAGGATGAGGATGGCAAGGAACATGCCATCTACTTTATTATCTACACCCTCTTAGAATATGACATTCGTTATAAACAAGTATAAAAGAGTGTTTGGCTATTATATTCACAATCAAATGATTATGACATTTCACACTTAACCCAGAAACAAGGGTCATAGTGAGGTCTCATGCCTCGTGAACATTATTAACTCAACTAGCCCTCTCATAAAATGATAGGTGTTTAATCATAATTTTTAGCATGTTTGACCTCACCTATGTCAACCAAAAGTCCATTAAAAGACAAACTATTACTAATTAGTTGGAAGATTCTTCATAATTTAGTGAACTCATCGATACCAATTTAGCTAACGAATTGATATGATACATAGAGAAACTCATGATCATCTTATCTCCTTAGTAAAATGAAATCATAAACTATGTAATTAACTATACTTACCTCAAGGGTGCCAATTCATAACATATGTGTCACCTTCACATAATTACATCTAAATATGTCATTCTTGATGAAGTTCTTGATGGTAAATATTTTGACAATATGTTACTGAAATGTGTTGATCAAGAAGAGTCAAAAAGGCTATTTTTTCAATGTCATAGTTGAGTTTGTGGTGGACACTTTGGTGACCACACAACTACCTATAAAATCCATAAGATGGGATACCCCTATCCTACTCTTGAACACAATGTCATCAATTATGTAAGAAAATGCAAGAATTGTCAGCACTTATTCTGTGAGAATCACATTCCTCCAAGGGCACTTCATCCCATTTTTAATTTTTGGCCCTTATCCACTTAAGGTCTAGACTTGGTTGAAAAAATATATCTTGGTTGTTTGAGTGGCCATCACCTCATCATCATAGCCATTAAACATTTCACTAATTTAGAAGAGGCTATGCCTTTGACAATGATTACTATATTTTAAATTAAATCAGATCATTTGTATATTTGGGATCCAATAGGTGACAACACAAATAATGGATCCACTTTTAAGAATCTTGAGTTACATGAATTATTCAAGAAATTTTTAATCTCCCTCCACACACCTTGTCTATATTATCCATAAGCCAATGGTCAATCTAAGGCCACAAACAAAACCCTAACATCAATCTTACTCAAAACAATCAAATAAAATAAAAGAGATTGACACCTTCAACTCTACCTTGCATTATGGGCTTAAAAATTGAGTATTTGTATGCCTATGAGGGAAACCTCATATTTCATTATTTTCAAAACTGAAGCAACTCTATCCATCAAGGTGAAATCCATAACCTAAATGTATCTCTCTAAAATTTATCCTTGATCATGAATAATTTATAAACATATGTTTATAACAATTATATACCTTATCAAGTAAAGAACTTCCAGGATGGGTGCTTGGTCAGAATATTATTAGAGCTATTAAGGAAAATTTTAAATCATAGAGGGATACTGATCAAACCTTTCAATTTGATAACCCCTTACGATCTGAAAGGCCTAACTTGAAAATTGATAATCCAAGATTGATTGTAAAATGGAATGTCCCTCCTACTGGATGGATCAAAGGAAATTTTGATGGAGCAGCTAAAGGGAATTCGGGAAGAGCGGGATGTGGAGGAGTACTGAGAGATCATGTGGGAAATGTAATTGATGCTATTGCTATCCCAATTGGTAAGTCGAATAGTCATATTGTTGAAGCTACTACAGCCCTCTACACCATTAAACTAGTTGTTGAGTTGGGATGTTCCAAATTATGGTTGGAAGGTGATTCTTTGAATATTGTAAACATCTTAAATAACAAAAACTCAATTTCATGGTCTATTGAGGCTATGATGATGGAAATTAAAGATTTAATTCTAAAGTTTGAAACAGTGGCCATATCCCATACATATCGAGAAGCCAATGGGGTTGCTGACTGGATAGCTAATCATGCTGTTCAAACGGGGAATAAGGTGAGATGGCATGATGCATTAAATAAGCGCGTTGATCTCAAAGTGCTTATTAATTATGACACCAATCATTCTAAAGAGGGAAAGATCTGCCTGGATTAGTAATTTAATGATTTGGTGGAGTGGCCTTACGGTGGACAGATTACCTTCACTGAATAGGTACATTCATGAGAATGTAATGTGGATTTCACATGTGTCAGCATATAGGCGATTTCCATTTCATGTAAAGAACAATTGGATCCATTTTTCTGCCTTCACTGTGTGGGTGTTGTTGGAATATTATTTTTTTTGCAATATGAAGGGTGAACCGCGGAAGCAAGAGCCAAAAAATTGTGAAGACTGGAAGGATAGATAGGATGTATGGAAGATTCTTCAGAAAGGGAAAGTGGTAAGTTATCTGGAGTGATTGCATGGATCTAAACCCCACATTATGACGACATTCTTCAAAAATTGGGTTGATGACAGAGTAACTCTCCATGGTGTTACTATGAAGCTTACTGAGGATTTCATTGCTGAGGTTACAGGGCTTCGCATGGGTGGTATAAAATTCTCTAAGCAGACCAGTATCTCCAATGCAGCATACAAAAAATTTTTGAAGACGGATGCGAAGGAGAAGCAACTGGAAAAGAATGGAGATTTCTTCGATTTGGAGCAGATAAAAGGAATTTGGAGAGATGTATTATGTTGTATTCCTGAGTATTTTATCCTAGATGGTAGGAGCAAAAGAGTTCATAAATTTTATTTTGTCTTTCTTAATCATTTTAGGCATAAAGACAGAATTTCCTTCCCTTTCTATTTACATTTTTCTCTACTTCAAAGTCTGTTTGCCCATAGATTGAAGGAATCTCACCCTATTTTACATGAAGGACTGATTCTTATCATAGAGGGCTTTTGTAAAAATAATGCCATAGCTTCGACTCCTTATTCTGACAAAAATATGGATTCACAGTGTAAAAAGAATGAAAAAGTTAAGGGGAAAGAAAAAGTAAAATCAAAACCCTCCAGTTTTAAAAAACAAAATGCTGAAGAGGAATATGAGTGGAAAAGCACAGAAAGTTCTGAGAAGAATGTTTTGGAGGAAGAGGAAGGGATGGAAACTGGGGATTTTAGTTCAAATTTGGAAGGTTATCAGGAAAATGAAGAAAAAGTTGAGAAAGAAAATGAAGGGGATAAAACTAAGGGCAATACAGAATAGAATAATTCTAATCATGAGGATAATCAAACTGTGTTGGGGGGAAGTGTTAAAGATACTTGATGATCTAGCTTCGATAAGAGAAAAGGAACATATGGTTCTGGTTTCCAATCATGCTATGAGATTAGGGAACAAGAAAAGGATGATCATGTCCAGCATGAAGACCCTGCAGAGACAAAAGAGGAGAAAATGATGGAAAGGGAGGATCAGATTGAAAAGGATGAGTCCTCTCCACAAGAGAATGCAGATGATAGTTGTGATGCTTGGTAGAGGGACACTAAGCTTTCCTTCATGAATTTAGCCAAATTCAAAGTTGATGCTATTCTCCAAGTTGATTCATGGATGTATAAGGAAATAATGGAGCTGAAGAAGAAAGTAGAAATAATGCAACATAACCAGGAAGCTAATAGGATCAAAATCAATAATTTGGAGATGCAAATGAGAGATATTCCAATTAAACTTAAGGATATGAGAATAATCTGAGAAGGCTCATCAAGTAAAGTAGAATGAAAATGGAGGAGGTTACTTCAAGCATATGTGTGGCTGCAGCTAACCTTGGAAAATGAGCTAATGAAGAAATAAAATCTTTGGAAGGGCTAAGTAAGAGGAATAGGCAGAGCTCGAGGAAGAAACCCCTACAAAAAGTTGCTACTTCGGTTGCAATATCCATATAGGATACTACAACGATTGGAAATGAGGCTGTGAAGATGATCCTAGAATTAGAAGACTAGAGTCTTTTTTGATGCTATTGTTTTTGTTCTGGTCCCTTCTGGTGGATGTTATAATTGGTTCTAAAATTTGGTTCTTAGTTTTAATACTTATTTTGAGTTTCCAGGTCTCTGTAAAACCTGTGAACTTTTTTATGGTTTTGGTCTGTGGTTTTAGGTCCCTGTAAAACTTGATTTTGATGTTGATTTTCAATAAGTATTAGGAATGCTCTTCCTGTTGGGCGTTATTGCTTCATCTTTCTTTCTCTGTTAAAGGGTTTTGGGGTCCCTTCAAAACTTGATTTTACCTTAATCTAAAAACAATTATATACCTTAGATGAACATGAACTTGTGGCTACACAGAATCATGTCACCTATGTAGACCATATGTGCTAGTAGTATAATAATAATATCCATGAAAAACTAATAAAATTAGGATAAGTTGTCCTGATACTTAAAATATAATAGATTAAAAAAGGGATAAGGTCATAAATTCAAGCACAATTGGCTTGGCCCATATCTAGTGATTGAAGACTTTAATAATTGAGTTTATCGGTTATGCACTTTAGAGGGTAAGGATTTTGGTGTCTCTGAACTCTTTACACCTCAATTTTTTTTACATTCATTCATTTTGTTTCACATTTACCTCTTTTAATTTCCATTATTTATTTATTTTTCTTGCATATCAAATGTTTTTATTTAGTGGTTTTTTAGATGTGTTCACATGAAAAAAATGTAGAGTGTAACACATCATTCCATTTTACTTTCCTTATCACCTTGGTCCCCTAGAAAAAATATCAGAATTTTCATAACATAGGTTCTTGTTTTACTTCTTATGATCATACTCTACATTACTCCTCATATGCTTCTTTGTAAACTTAGAAAACTCTAACCTACAACCTAAGCTAGAAGCTTGACTATGGAAGAATCTCCTTTTACAATTATCTAAGAAAAAACACTAGCATGTATAAAAACAACAACACTAATAAAAAAAACAATAATAACAATAGAAACAACAACAACAAAAACAATAATAATAATAATAATAATAATAATAATAATAATAATAATAATAATAATAATAATAATAATAATAATAATAATAATAATAATAATAGTTAACCTTAATTTCTTATCTTGTTCCTTGGTGATGATTCTCTTACATCTTACTAGTTGTACGGGGTTAAGATTTAAGGGAAAGGACATTCCATATATATACAATAAAAAGAGAATAGTTATAAATTTAAAAGCTCATGAAAATCAAGCCAATTTTGAATCTCTTTCCCTTCACTAATACTTAGTGATGAGCCCTCACATCTCACTAGTTACACCAAATTGGCAATGAGGGGAGGTGACCTAACTTGCCTACATCTATCCTTTGGTGTTGAGTCCATGTGTCTTCCTAGTTGCATGATACTAGGTGTAGGAGGTAAAAAAGATTCTTATTCAAGTTATAAAGTGTAAAAAAAAAAACCATATTTATATGCATATTCCAAAAGGAGAACTCTATCCCATTGAACAATTTTATCATGACTAGCTACCTCTAGATGAATCCAATTATGTTTTTATAGGGTTGTCTATAAGTACCAATTTCCCTTTGATCGTAAGTATTATGTCGACTTCCTAGTCCTCATGAATTTTTAAAATATGTTTTTCTATTTTCACTATTTCACATATATCCCATTTCCACTTCACCCCTTTACTGCAAGTTGAAATCATTTTTGTATATGAACAAAGTATCTCTATCACCACCTAAAAAATAGTTATTATTGTACTAAGTAAACATTCATTTCATCTACACCTACATACTTTTTTTTTACACATATATAAACATATCCATAACATTTAATATTATAAAATAGATTTACGTGGTAAATCAATTCCCCAATTAAACTTGACACAATCCAATCACTGTGTATAACCTAACATAATGTACTTTAGAGGGAAACCACTTGGTTTATTGAGAATTTTCTTTCATTACATTATCAACCTGGAGTCCATATTTTTAGTATTGTATGTGCACACTAGGATATTCTATAGGTTAAGCTATTAATGGTTGCATATAAGAATAACACTTTGTAGGATTATAAATTATAGAATTTAATCATTGTTGCATGAAGGAAAAGATACATAAATGAAAATAATATCATTTTAGAATGTTCATATGTTTTAACTAAAGATAATCAATCAACCATACATAATAACATTTACTTATAATGAAATCAATCTAAAAGAATCAAGTGACATAAATACACATAACTGGAAATGTAAACACACAACTTGAATAGAAAATATCTACTTAATATGTATAATTATAAAATCAAATCCTCATAAATGAGCCCTACTTGGTTGGACTTGTGCTTCATATCCCTTCTTTGGTTACACATTTTTTAACTCAAATCATTTCACTTGCATTGATCAAAGTCTATATCAATAGAATGATTGTTATAGAAAAGTAAAAATGATTAAAAAATAATTCATCATTCATATCATTCTATGGTTATCTTAATTTTTAACTCTAATTACCCAAAAATATTCCCTTATATATATAAAGGAGGTGTTTATTATCTAAGAAAAGGCATAATATTTATAACTATAAGATTTTGTGTAATGATATAAATCAGAAGAAGATAAGGTGTTAATATGGTTAAAACCATAAGATCATATAATCTATAAATGAAAATTATGATATAATGGCATTCCCATATAGTTAAAACAACTTGTCATCACATTTTATGTGTTTTGGGGATTGTTGAATGACTTGGAATATGGTTAAAATTGACAACTGTATTTTTTTTTATGATTTAGAAAATGATCACCTACATTTGTTGCTATAGGTGCACTCAACCAATTATTGTGGGTTCACTCAACCAGTTGTTCTAGGTTCACCCTAGTTTTTTTAGGTGATATGCATTCCAATGTACAATTAACTAATGATTATGGGTATGTCTATTACAATGGATATAGGTTATTTGAACATAAAAACATATATCTTCCCATTTTGATTATCCATGAAAACATAAACCATTATGAAACCATTGAAATATATTAGAAAAAATAGAAATAACATATTTAAACTTAATATTTCATTTGCATATGTATGTATATAGGTACATATGTATGTATATATTCATGCATGTATGTATATATGAGAATATTTATGAGTCTTCTAAAATGTAAATTATAACATAAAGGAGAAAAGTAGGAAAGATTTAGACATCAAATGAGACTATTATTTGGGTTCATCACCCCCAAAACTAAGATGTTTCATGTATCTTGGGAAACCAAATAGGTGTATCATAAGGTACCTATATAATAATAAACAAACATGAAATGAGAACACATGGCTCTAAAGTCACAAGGGTTTTCATCACCTATTGCCTATTATGGAAAGTATCCCCTATTTGTTTTGCAAGAATCCTAATTTTTTGTTTTCCTCCTGATCACTAATTTGTTATGTTTTGGTCTAGTATGGGATAGGATACCAAATTATTGACATCATTAACTTCATGCCTATCCATTCAACTAGCTCAAATTTTAAACAATTTATAAATCTTACAAATATTCCATCTACAATTCTAAAATTATGAATAGAGTATGGTTCTCTTTTTTCCAATTGTGGTGTTATTTATCCCCATCTCATTTTGTAAAAAGTAATGTATTCCTTATAAATATTATAAATATAAATGAAATGGTTAATTTTTTATTTCCTAGATGATTGAATAAAAACATTAAACTTAGTGTCTTGAATAATATTATCCCATTGCCTAATGATTTTGATATGAAATAGAAATTATGATCTGAGATTCAATGGGGTAGAGATATTTATGGAAAAATATATCACCATTTCTTGTCCTCTTCTTAGATATTTTATAAGGTAATAAAAATAAGCCCTACATTGTATGTCTCCCACAAAGAAATTAGGGTTCCACTCTTTGTTAATAGTGACTACCAACTCATGTTGGAAAAATTCATAAAACAAGTCCTTGTGTTTTGTGTTCCATTGATATTTTCATTACATAAATAAAAAGGTAATATTATAGATTTTATTTCCCCTAAAATAAATATACCAATCTAAAATATAATCCATTTTTCTTGAAGTTATAAAACATATACTCTATAGCGAGGTCTACATTGCAATATTTGTATAAACATCTCACAAACCCTAAAAACTAAAGATTTGAAATTGGAAATTGGTATATTATTTTTCCTTAATCCTTAATATTTTCCTTTATCTATTTCTTAAAGTTATCATTTTCTTGTGTCAAAAAATAGATTTTATTTGATTGTCTTTCATAAGTTTTAAACCAACTCTACTTAAAGGCTTCAACAATGTCTTGATGTCCTTTTATTATAATAAAATCTACATGATTTTGATCAAGTTCTTTAATTATACCTATTTTTCAAAACAAATTGTAGGTTCAATTATTATGACAGCAAGTATCTCAGGTACAATGGCTTCATGCTCCTTAAGATTTATTTCCTTAGAGATAGTTGATACATGTATTATTGTAGGTTCTTATGTGTTTGTTGTAGGTTCTTATGTCTTGGCTATAGGTTCTTGTGTTCTAACTACTCTTTTTCCTTCATCAACTACCACTTGAGATAATATATCTAGTTCAATTTTCCTTGCCTCTAATCCCATAATTTTAGTCTTTAAAAGTTTTATCTTTAGTTATGAAAGCATCAATTTGACATAATCACTAAATTATGGAGTAAGAGGAGCATGAATATGTTCCATTTCATAAATTACTAGAAACTTCTCCTTATCTTTGTATTGAACTTCATCATTGACAACAATTTCTTCTTCTATTTATTCTTATATATTTTATTCATTGAAAATAACTTATTATCCCATTTGTATTTCTTTATTGGAAATAGGTTCTTATTTCATCTCTTTTTCTTCCTCTTTTTCTTTCATTTCTTCCTTTGCCTCCTCTTCTTTCATGTATTCCTTTGCCTCCTCTTCTTCCATGTATTCCTTTGCCTCCTCTTCTATTTATTCCTTAGTCTAAAATTTTTTGCTAGTGGTTTCCTTATTTCTATCTTCTTCACCCAAATTGAGAGATTCTTTAGATATTGTTGGCATAGTGTTGTCATTGATGTCAAACTGATGTCATTAATGTGGTATTTGATGTATGATCTTATGAGCCTGATGTGACAAGGTTATTGTGAAGGCATGATTATTTATTATGGTAACATAATAAGTGTTGTTTCCATGTGAGAGAAAGGTACAGGTCTAAGTGTGTTATATCTACTTGGTTGATGTTGTGTTACGGTCATGACATGGAAGGAATAGGTCAAGCCATAACAGTGTCTTGTAAAGCCTTGTATAGACCTTGTGAGAAGGTATGTGCAGGTAACATGGTGAATTGAGTGAGCTTAGGCATGTAATAAGTTATTTAGAATTATATGGGATTGAGAGTTAGGTGTATAAGCCTTCATAAGTGTTTTAAGGTAGGTCATTAAGATCAAGTGCTTAAGTAGCCTAAATCTAACCATGTCATGATAAGGTATGTGCATGATGAGCATGAAGATCATGAAAGGCATGTGAGAAAGGTGTAGAATCATGTGATTAGTGGTATGAAATTTTCAAAAGATCATGAAATACATGATCAAGGTGTAGAATCAAGGAGTATTTCAAGGTTATTCATCAAGCTTCAAGTGCTTGAGAAGCCTAGTCATGGCACTAGTCATTACATGAAGATACCTTGTGAGAAGATATGAGCTTGGTGGCCTAGTGAGATTGATGAAAAGAGTCATAATAGGATGTATAAGTTTTTTTGAGTATGCATATGAGTCATTAAATCACATAGGTGAATCTCAAGGTGAGCCTACAAGGGTAGGACCTACAGACTTAGCATGAAACTAGATCACTTCTAGACCCTATTTGGCCTAATGAGGCATCATGATATATTTTCAAGGTCAATGAAGGATGTATATTAGTGTTTGAGAATTATAAATTTTTCTTGGGTATGTCAGTCAGGTGGAGAGCACATGGAAAGAGGCATGAAGGTCAGTTTTAAGACCTAATATGGTTTGCAGGTCAATGTATAATCAAGTAAAGAGAGAGATGGTGGCCAAATGGGGTATGAGGTTATGTTTACAAGGTTAATATGGACATGTGAGAATTTATATAAGTGTTTCATTTTTTCAAGTATTTTTACCAAGTTTTAGGTCAAAATTTGAAGGTTAAGGCAAGAAAAAGTGTTTTGAGGTCTCTCGTGTGCAAAAAATGAAGGGTTCTCAATCCAAGAACTTTCAAGTGTTCATTGGAAAATGTAACCTATAAATTATAACATAATATATTCATGGTATATGGGTAAGGGTCCTAGATCAAATTTTCAAGTATTGGTTTCTAGAATGAGGGCCTAAGATTTATGAATGATCGTTAAGACTAGAAGATGTTTTAAATCCTCAAAGAACCCTAATAGTGACCTGATATGAAATAAGTTGTTATAAAGTGATAAAAATAGTATGGTATGGATAGTTAAATGTTTTTATTTTGTTATCAAATCTCATAAGAAGTTTCAAGTGAGATTTTTTTTCAAGGTGTGTGAGTAGACCTTATAAGAAAGTGCTAGTTTCTTAGCGATTTACTATAACAACCAGATTTGACCAAGTATTAGTTTATAAATGGATAGAGGATAAATTTTGATAATTTTAGTTCATTGTAATGGTATCTTTTGGACATGTCATATATCTCAAGTGTATTAAACTAGTCATCCAAAACAACCTATCGCTAACAGGCCTAATATTGGACATAATGAGAAATCTAGGCAGAAGTGAGAAGTTGATTAAAGATGTGTTTTCATAGAATAGGGATGAATAAAAATGTATGGAGAAAATTTTAAATAATTTTAATACATGTTCATGTGGATATAATTTTTTAAGATCATTTTATATAGAAAAAATATTCTCACAAAGTTGACTTGTTTAGCTCAGTAAGGTCTGTGTATAGTGAGGTCATGAGATTAGTCTACAAGAAAAATATTGTCATTTGACCATGTTATATCCCTATATAATAATTTCCTAATGATCTCATAAGATCATCAAAATTCATCAAAATTATATAAAAGTGTCTACATAGGTTTTGAAGGTAATTATCACTATGACTGTGTTTAAAGGCAAATTGGTAGTTTTAGGTAAGCAAGTTACGATGATGAGTTTGAGGCTCTATACACTAATTTAAAGTATCCAATGCACATGATATTTTTTTGGGACATGTATTTCATATAAATTATTTGAATAAATTTTAATATTTAGTGAAATGGTAAAGCTAAAATGGGTTGATTGGTTCAGGTTTGACTGTGTATACTAAAGACAAAAGATTGGTCTTAAAGACGAATATTTGACATTAGAAATTATTATATTTATACTTGAAGATGATATATATATACTTAAGGTGTCAATGGTCATGGTAAGTATTATTTTAGGTGTTGAAGATCAAGTTTTTCATGACTAGGTTTTGGAGTGTTATGGTAGTTTTGAGTGAGATATTTGTAGAGAATGTTTTGAGACATTTTGTCCTGAGTTATGAAGTCTAAATAACATGGTCATGATCATAAGGTAATATATATTCTATATATGTGATTTTTTTCCATGGTTATTTGTAAATATTGTGTTTTGATTCAATTTTTCAAGACAAACTTTCTAGGTATGCAGAGGCCTATTGTGAACAATATTTTGAGAAGAGGTTCAAGTGGTGGTTGGACCTAAAAGGTGTTGTGGACATAAATTGAAGTTTGGATAAGTTATATATGAGAAAATATGAAATTATCATACTATGTGTGTAGTTTTTAAGAGTCTCAATAAAGACAAAGTGTAATGTGCTCTAATGAAGACCTAATTAAATTAGGTCTCCTTAAGGCCTAAAAGAGAATTTGGTCTGTTAAGTTGTGGTTGACCTAATGTATTACTTGATTCATGCTTGGAACATGTTATAAGACCTATTTTAAGGGTAATTAAAATTTTAAAGTGTGTTTTTATGAACAAGGTCTATGAGAACAAGTGATTTGTATAAGATCAAGACTAATTAGGCCTATTTGAGTGAGTTAGATAAGGTAGAGTGCAAGCAAATAAAATAACTCAAAGAGGAGTAGAAGGTGGTCATGTCGACCATAAAAATTGTATAGAGAGATAGTCATTAATATATAATAGAATGTATAATTATGGAGATCAAGGTCATATGACCTAATCAGTCTTGAAGAGACCTAGTAAAGCAAAGAAACCTAGAGGCAACTTTGAGAGGAATAGAAGTGTGTGAAGAACCAAAGAAGAGGACCATCAACTATTTAATATTGAAACAAGGAAAAATATGGAAGTCATAATTATAATTGAATGATTGGTTCATTTATTAATAGTTGGATGAGTTATTACTAAGTCACTAAGGGAATCGATGCCTCCTTATAAGTGGGTGCTTGTTAAAGACACTATCAAGTTGGTGCTTGATAGACTAGGGTTGGTGCTACAAGCTAAGTGGGATATCAACTAAAGTTGATTAAATGATTTATATGACTATTTTTCCAATATATTTTTAGTGGTATTTATCTCCCATCATGGTTTACTATATATATGATGTGTTTATACTTGTTGTGTATATTCTCATTACTATGTTGCTAGACTAGTTGATATTTCTCATATGATGATATTGCTTGATGAATGATTAGAATATATATTGAAGGAAAAGTAAAAGTAAAATTTTATTAGGAAACTAATTCATCCCCCCTCTCAATGATTATATCTTCAATAATTGGTATCAAAGTAGGTCCTTTGAGATAGGCCTAACAACCTAAAGGTGATCCTAAGAAGCACAAACATGGATTGTGATGATGATACTTTTTATCATGATATAAATGAAGGTATACAAAATAATGATGGTACTAATATAATGAACACTAAATAAGAATATTCTATGAAAGCTTAGAGTATAGATAGTGGTTCTCATATGGTTGATAAAATCAGTAAGAATGAAGAGTTGACTGAGAAGAAGAAGGATGACAAAGTGAGTCATGATCAAATTAAAAACCAAGGTGGGTTATATATATATATATATATATATATATATATATATATATAATAATAATAATAATAATAATAATAATAATAATAATAATAATAATAATTTTAATTGAAAAAATATAGAGAGTATTCTTTGTTATCTCAGAAGGATGGTGAAGAGGCCAAGTCAAAAGTGATGCCTAAGTTGATAGTCAAGCCTAGAAGGACATTGAAGAATACTTAGTATTGTGAGGGTATGAATATCTGGGAATGCCCTAAATTTTTATTGTTATAGTAACATATGGAATGGGTGACTCCATTAGTCTTCATGGAGACACTCATCTATAAGTGGAAGCATGGTGGATGTTTTTTGAGCTTTGGCATGTCTTGTATGCCAAGAAGGTATGAAGACATGTTGAAGATTGTTGAGTCTGAGATGGAAGTGTGGTCTTTTAGCATGTTGTGAGGTAATTTTTTGGTATAGATACAAAGTTTCTTGATAAATTTTAGAGATGGTTTGTGTTTTTTTTTTGTTTCATATGGTGAACAAGTTATGAAGACAAAGGGGGGCATGATTTATGAGATGTTTTAATTTTATATTTATTGAGCTAAGTCGTGAGAAAGAGTTGAGTTTTTTGTGTTAATAAATATGACCTTAAGGTCATATAAGACCAAGGTACATGTTATATAGTATCATTTTACATATCATGAAGAAGACTAGATACGACAAAGGTATGTCATAGTGAAGCATGCAAACACAGACCTAGTTGATGGAATGATGCAAGGAAGATGTCGTGATGAGGTTTGTGGACATGAAGGAGGTATATTGATGAAAATATAACCTCTAATATACAATATGGACATGGAATGAGTGATATTTTCTCTAGCATGGAAAACTAGGTTGTTCCATTGGAACAATATCTTTGACTACAGATAGACCTAATAGACATGGTGGACAAGCATTGATTATAGAGATGGTTTATGCTCATAGGCATTGAGTGTGATTGATATAGGAATTTTAAGATGACATTTGGGTCATGTATCATAGGTTTATATGCTCAGTATGCCCTATTTGTGTGAAGTGAAGGTGATCAAGAAAGATAGAAGTTTGGTAGCTAGTGAACTAGGTGTTTTTCAGACCTAATGAGTAGTGAACTAATACAAGAAGCATTGTCATGATCAAATATGGATTATAGATATAATAATAAAATTCATGAGATTAAATAGTAGGTGTGTAAATTATATAAGGTATGCAGAATCATGAAGACAAGTTGGATATCATTCATCTCTATGGCATCAAGGTGCATAAAGGAAGGTAAGTAGTCTTGTATACCTGAGTCCATTTGAATATCTTTGTCAGATAAGAAAAAATCAGATATCCTAGTGAGTTTTATTCATATCAGTCATGTCAAGGATAATATTTATGGTATTTTGATCATATTTAATTTAAATACTATGCTTGATCTAAGGGGAATCTTGGTAGCTCCAACTTCTTGTGCAGTTTCTACGAATAGTTGCCAAAGAAGGAGCATGAATGGTTCTAGGAATTGTAATGTGTATGATCCTTTGTCATTAATCTCAAAGGGGGATAAAATTTCATGGAGAAATACTAGTTTGGGGAAGAAGATATTGATCAGACTACATCATGTTTTGCCATCAATGATAAAGGGGAAGTTTGTTGGCATAGTGTTGTCATTGATGTCATTAATGTGGTCTTTAATGTATGAGCTTGTGATCCTGATGTGACAAGGTTATTTTGAAGGAATGATGAGTAATTATGCCAACATATTAAGTTTTTTTTCCATGTGATAGAAAGGTATGGGTTCAAATATCATATATTTACTTGGTTTATGTTGTGTTAAGGTCATGACATGGAAGGAATGATTCAAGGTGTCTTGTAAAACCTTGTCTAGACCTTGTGAGAAGGAATGTGTAGGTATCATGGTGTATTAATTGATCTTATTCATGTAATAAGTTGTTTGTAATTGTATGGTATTGAGATTTAGGTGTATAATCCTTCAAAAGTGTTGTAAGGTAGGTCTTTAAGGTCAAGTGTTTAAGTAGCCTAAGTCTAGCCATGTTATTAAGAGGCATGTGCATTATGAGCATGAAGATGATGTGTATAGGTATTTAAAATTATATTAAATTTTCCAAGGAGCATGAAATTCATGTGAGAAAGGTTTAGAAACATCAAGGATTGTTTTAAGGTCAGTTGTCAAGCTTTAAAATTGCTTCAGAAGCCTAATCATGACACTGATCATTGTATGAAGAGACTTTATGAGAAGGTATGAGTTTGATGTCCTAGTGATATGGATGAAAAAAGGCATAATATTATGTATATTTTTTCTTAATCATGAATATTAGGCATTAAATCACTTAGGTGAGTCTCAAGGTGAGACTATAGGGGTAGGACCTATAGACTTAACATATAATTAGATCACTTCTAGACCCTATTTAAACTAATGAGGAATCATGGTATGTTGTAAATTATTATGAATGATTTGAATAAGTATTTAAGAATGATAAATTTTTATAGGTATGTGAGTGAGGTGGAGAGAACATGGAAAGAGGCATAAAGGTCAGTTTCAAGACCTAATATGCTTTACAGGTTAAGATCTAAGCAAGCAAAGAGAGAGATGGTGCACAAATGGGGTATAAGGTTATGTTTACAATGATAATTTAGACATGTTAGAATTTAAAAATTATTATCATGTTGTTTCAATTATTTTGACCATTTTTTAGGTCAAAATTTGAAGTTTAAGGCAAGAAAAAGTGTTTTGAGGTCTCTCATGCGCACAAAATGAAGGGTTCTCAACCTAAGAAGAAATTTAAAGTGTTAATTGGAATGTTTAAACTATAAATTATAACATAATATATTCATGGTATATTGGTAAGGGTTAAATCTCAAATTTATAAGCAATGGTTTCTAGAATGACGGGCTAAGCTTTACGAATGATCTTAAGACTAGCAAATGGTTTAAACCCTCATAGAACCCTAATAGTGACCTAATATGAAATAAGCTATTTGATAGAGATAAAAATGGTTTGGTATGTATATTTAAGTGATTATAGGTTGTATTAAACTCTCCCAACAAACTCTAGGTGTGATTGGTTTTCAAGGTGTGTGAGTAGACCTTATAGGAAAGTGCTAGTTTCTTGGAGATTTATTGTAATAGTCAGAGTTGAAAAAATAAAAGTTGATAAATGGATGGATGATAAATTTTTTGACTTGTAGTTTGTGTCCATGTTTTTTTATAAATAGTTTATATCCCTCAATTTTACTAAATCGGTCATCCAAGATAGCCTATCACTAATGGGCCTAATGGTGGAAACAATGAGAAATCTAGGCAGAAGTGAGAAGCTAATTAGGGATGTAATTTCATTAAATAAGGATGAAACCAAGTGAATGGATACAATTTTAAATAATTATAATAAATTTTAATGTGGATATAATTTTTTAATATCATTATATATATATATATATATATATATATATATATATATATAAATATATATATATAAATGCTCACAAAGTTGACTTGTCTAGCTCAATGAGGTTTGTGTTAGTGAGGTCATGAGATTGGTCTACAAGACAAATATTATCATTTGACGATGATATATCCCTATTTGATAATTTAATAATGATATAATAAGATAATAAAAATTAATCATAAGTCTTTTAAAGTGTCTGCACATGTGTTTAAGGTCATTATCACCATGATTGTGTTTAAAGGCAAAATGGCAGTTCTAGGCAAGCAAGTTACAATGATGAGTTTGAGCCTCTATGACCTGAGTTAAAGTATCCAATGCACATGATATTTTCTTTTGTTAAATTTATGTCCTAGAAATTATTTTAATAAGGTTTAAGAGTTATTGAAAATTATTGAAATGGTAAATCCAAAATGGGTTGACTGGTTTATGTTTAACAGTGTATATTGAAGACAAAAGATTGGTCTACAAGACTAATATTTGACATTAGACCTCATGATATTTTTACTTTAATATGATATATATTTAATGTGTCAGTGGCCATGGGAAGTGTTATTTCAAGGGTTGAAGATCAAGTTGCTCATGACTGGGTTTTGGAGTGTTCTGGTAGTTTTGAGACCTTTTGTCATGATTTATAAAGTCTAAACTACATGGTTATGAACCTAAGGTCATATATATATATATATATATATATATATATATATATATATATATATATATATATATATATATATATATATATATATATATATATATATATATATATCTGTGTGTGTGTGATTTTTTCCATGGTTGTTTGGCAACATTATGTTTTTGATTCAAAATTTTAAGACAGATTTTATGGGTATGCACAGGCTTATTGTGAACAATGTTTTGAGAAGAGTTTCAAGTGGTGGTTAGACCTAAAATGTGTTATGGACCTAAAGTGAAGTTTAGATAAATTATATTTGTAATATATGAATTTATCCTACTATTTATGGATTTTTAAAGAGTCTCAAGAAAGATAAAGTGTAATGTGCTCTAATGAAGACCTAATTAAATTAGTTCTCTTTAAGGCCTAAAATAGAATTTAGTCTATTAATTTATGGTTGACCTAATGTATTGGTTGATTCATGTTTGTAACTTGTTATAATACCTATTTTAAGGGTAATTAAAGTATGGGAACATGTTATAATACCTATTTTAAGGATAATTCAAGTGTGTATGGATGGCCAAGGTGTGTCATAACAAGTGACTTGTATAAGAGTAAGACTAATTAGTCCTATTTGAGTGAGTTAGATAAGGTAGAGTGAAAGTGAATAAAATGTCAAAAAGAGGAGTAGAAGGTGGTGATTTAGACCATTAAATGGGTATATATATAAAGTAATGAATATATAATAGAAGGTATAAGTATGAAGATCAAGGTCATATGACCTAATAGCTCTTGAAGAGACCTAGCAGAGAAAATAAACCTAGAGGAAAATTTAAGAGGAATAAAAGTGTGTGAAGAGCTAAAGGAGAGTACCATCATATATTGAATATTTAATCAAGGATAAAGATGGAAGGCATAAGTCTACTTGATTGAGTGGGTTCTTGGTCAAGAGGTGTTTAAGTTGGTGTTGAGTCACTAAGGGAGTTGGTGCTTTCTTCCAAGTGGGTGCTTGTTAAAGACACTATCAAGTTGGTGTTTGATAGACTAGGGTTGGTTATCCAAGTAGAGTGGGTTCTCAACTAAAGTTTATTCATTAATTTATAGTACTATTTATCTAAGATATGGTCTATGGGTTTTATCCCCCATGAGGGTTTCCCATATACATTATGTGTTCATACTTACTATGTGTATATTCTCATTACTATGTTGCTAGACTAGTTGATATTCCTCATATGATGATGTTTCTTGATGAATGATTAGAAGATATATTGAAGTGAAAGTAAAATTTTATAAAGACACTAATTCACCCCCACCCTCATTGATTATATCTCTAATAGATATGTTATCTTTAAAGTAAATTCCAATTTTGACCATCTTGGAGGAAGATGTTCATATTATTATTCCCTTAGATCTCAACCTATGAGACCATCTCTTTGGTTTGCCAGATGATGTTATATAAATATATTATTTTTTAGATGGTGGAGGATATATTACACGTGGATGATTTTTTATAGGTGGTTTAGGATAAATAATAACTTGTGATATAATATGGGGCATTGCCACAAAGTCTTCCTAACTAACATCATGTCTAGTGGAGGATAAATCATTATTCATAGTTAAAGTGATTAAATCATTTAAGCAGGGGGTTTGAAAGGTTTTAAGGATACAAATCGAGTTTATCCTACTCTTAATCAATAATTTATGGATGATATTATTGCTCTTGATATTACTTCAGCTATGGAAGTTAAATTGTTGATAAATATTCTCTTTAGTTATGAAGATGTTTATAAGCAATTGGTGAACTATGACAAAATCTTAATTTTCTTTATGAATACCCATGTGGTTATAAACCATAATATTTCTCAATTTTTGGGTTGAAAAATTAAGTATTTTTTATCAATGTACTTTGGTATGCCTCTATTTTATATTAAAAAGTCAATTAATATTTTGAATCCACTCCTTGATAGATTTTTTAAAAACTATCAAGTTGGAAAGGAGCTATTCTATCTCAAAAAACCAGATTTTGCTAACTAAAAGTGTTTTTCAAAGTCTATCAATTTATTTAATGTCTCTATTTAATATGCCTAAGATTATTTAGTAAATTTTGAATAAACTTTAGAAACATTTTTGTGTATGGGAGTAGATGAAAAGCATAGATTCCCACTAGTTTTTTGGGAAAAGCTTTATCTACCAAAACATTCTGGTGGTTTGGGTCCAAATAATCTGAATTTGATGAACAAGTCACTAGTGTCCAATCTCTAATAGATATTTATTAAGGAATACAACCAAAGATTATCTTACAAGTTAAATATTTAGAGAACATAATGTCAATTATTTTTCTTACTAAATAAAATTTTGTCAGGGGCTCTATAATTTGGAATTTTTTTTGTTAAAAATAAGGATATAATTCTTAAAATATGTAAATGTAAAATTATAAATGGCCTCAATGTTGGATTATAGGAATACTCATATATCCTTAATCACTTATTGAAAGAACTTGAACCATCACATCATGTTTTTGATCAATTCCAAAGTGATTATGGGATCATGGTTGCTAATTATATTCAAGGGCACAATGTTAGAAGATGTTGAAACATATTAAAATGGAAAATATAGATGATTAATTAAAATTTATTATTTATGATCTAAATATTATTATTGGAATAATTTGTATTGAACTAATCTGATGAAGGAAGTTGATTTGGTGTGGTCAGATTCACTAGATGGTCAATACACTATTAGATCAAGTTACAAATGATTGATTTAATAAGCTAATGAGGAGGTTCCTTGGTTTAGGATTTTGGATAAGGATATAATTCCTAAAATTAATGAATTTTTATGGTTGTATATTTATAATTAGATTCTAACTATGGAAAATTTATGTAATAGAGGGCTAGTTTTAATTAATAAATATGTCCTGTGTGAACTGAATTATGAATTTGTGTTTCATATTTTGATAGGGTGACATTTTGTGTTTAATATTTGGGGGAATATTGTTGAAAGGTTTCATATTTTTTTCTCATACTTCATCTTTTATTAATTCATTTCTAGCATGTTTACTATCATTCTCTAACCTAAAACTCAAAAAAATTGGGCTCTATATTTTCCCTATCTTCTTTATGGGATCTAGAAAGAACACAACAATAGGATATTTAAAGAGATCAAGAATACTAGTAAAAGAGTTGCCAATAATATAATTAATTTTTTGATAGAAAAATTTCAAAGTATTAAATGGGGTAATAAAAAACCTTTTTCACATCAAGAAGAAATAGTGGTAAAAATTGGAAAAATATTCTTTAAAAACTAAACTATATGGACTCTAACATGTTGCTAAACAAGAATGTCAAATGGTTGGTTATTTCACCTCAATGGGTTAAGATTAATTTTTATGGGGATTAAAAATTGAGTCCTATAATGGTAGGGGTGGGGTAGTCTTGAGAGATGAACAAGGTCAAATGGTGGCTACTTATGAGGGAAGTATGGGTGTTTAGGTAAATTATTAGGCAGAAGATTTGGTTACTTTTTGGGGGGGTTAGTTTGATAAGGATATAGGATGAAAAAAATTTATGGTTGAGGATGATTCCATCAATATCATAAAGTCTCTTATAAAGGTAAACAATTCTAGCTAGATAATTGAAGATATTGTTGAAGAGATTTTGTGTATTGTTAGTACTTTCTAGGAGGTCTATTTTCAACATATCTATATTGCAAGAAATTGATTGGTATAAATATTTACTCATAGAGGAGTGGTTCCCTTTATTTTTAAGATCTGGTCTAAGGTAGTAGGGCTTCCTATCCATATTAATTATATTATCATTAAATAGAGATAAATAAGTTTTATTAAGACTCTTTGGTTGGATTTTATTTATTGGTTTTATTCCTTTTATTTTATGCCTTATTTTTATGATGATTCAAATAATAACTATGCATGGATGAGGAATAATTGTGAAAACAAGATAAGTGGTGTCAACACATGCCAAAGATATGATGTTTTGGTTTGGGTATTAGATATCTTGTGTTTTAATGATGTTTCTATTCATGTGTTGGGCGTTAGATTATTATTGATCATCTTCATTGTTTTAGGAATTATTTAATTAGCATCAACCTTTGAAAACATTGTCTACTATCATTTTTTTAGAATGGGATGTAGTTTGAATAGGGTAAAGAAATTATTAGCTGAAAAACTAAGAAATAATGTGTAGGTCTAAGAGTTACTAGAGGTTTAATTAGTTTTATTGATAGATGGTTACAATGAGAAAATTTCAAAAAAAATTGATATGAGTTGGAATGAATGAGTTGTTGAGATAAATAATGTGTTAATAGAGATAATAAAAATATTGATTGCCTAGGTGACTAGTCTAAAGGTCAAAGACACCAAGTATGTTAAATCAAGTAAATATTATGAGGAGGAGGTTTTAAAATTATTGATTGAAGATGAACATCTTAAAAAATACCAAGGGGGATACTTACGAGAGGATTTTACACTACCTTGTGATGTTGTTACAGAGTAATTTATGAGGTATGTTACATTAGAAGGAAGATTTATAGTTGTGCATTACTATCATTTCCCCATCTTGAACTACTTTCATCATCAAATTAATTTAAGTCTTATTTTTTATATTTTACACTTGATGGAGAATTTAGTGTTAGATGTTAAGAGGGGAAAAAATAAATATACATTGAATTAGGTAGTCATCTTCAATAATTTATACAATTTTAATGCCCTAAACTCTACTCTTTATTGTCCCAATTTGAGGAAAGATATTTCTAGGGTGTTAGAGGATTCTAAAAGGAATTTTAGAATTAAATTAAACTAGAGGAAGGTGATCCATAATTATGAACCTATTGATCTTGATAGGGATAATGAAGGGTGAGAGAAATTGGGGGAGATTGATAAAATTATGAAGCATGTGGAAGGAAAAACATTATATTTTCCTATAATGGTGGAAGATGTGAATAATAATGTTACTACAATCATTGGTGACAATGATAATAAAATACAAGAGATTGTGTAAAGTCTAAACCTTTTTAAAGAGAGAGGTTGAGGGATTTATATTGATCACAAGGATAAGGAATTTCCTAAAGGCAACGTGAAGATAAAAATAGAGTTTAAATATCTTGTAGATGATTTTAAGAATCAAGATAAGATTTCCAAAATTTAAGAGGAGGTTAAACTACATAAAACATTTCTTCGATGGTTTATGAAAGACCATTCTAGACTTAAGGATTAAGTAAATAAAATGAATCCAAATGATGTTATATTATGAACTAAAGCCAACTTGATGGAGATGAGTATTCAATTTTGAATATTGAATGAGAATGTGGATAAAATTATAATCTTAAATAAAATATTATATTGGTTTTGATTTCAGCCAGGTTGCTATGCAGAACTATATGCAAAGTATGGAGGGCCTAAGGACTCTAATTAAAAGGAATAATGAATATCCTAGTAATAGTAATTAAGAAAAAAATAGGAAAGGTATTTTTACAAATAAACAAGAGCCTCATATCACTCAAGAAGTGGATACTACATTCAATAATCTCATGGAAAACTGGACTAAAGCATATGAGGTGTGGAAAGGCCTAGGGTGTCAGTTTCAATTTGCTATTATTTTGCTATTTTTTGGATTTCTTTGTGTTTTCTTAGTGTGTGCTTTTCTTTTAGTTTCTTTGTCAAGCATTTATATGCTTTATAGTTTTTATAGCATTCGTACATGCTCCATGTAAAGGGTAAGGTCCGTATTTAAAACCCTCTTTACCATTCATAAAATATATGATTAAAAAATTATGGGAAAGTATTGAGGGCTTGCCTTTATAAAAGTCCTTGGCCACTCTTCTAAAAAAGTTCAAAAATTAATTGGGAATTTTTATTATATGGACATGCCTTAAAGGACTCATTTGATTCATGTGAGGAGTATATAAACAATACAAACAAAATTATCCTATGAATTATTTAATGAAAAATATGGCTACCTAACACCAAGGGGTAGGGAGAGATAACATTTTTGTACCTTGAGGATCAAATTATAAATTATCTCCTAGCCTAGAGAAATTTACCCTATAATCTATAGAGACATGTCTTTCTATCCATTCTTCCCTTGAAATAGGTATACCAGCTAGTTCTAATATCAATTATTTGATTAGGACTATATCTAGTCCCTTAACATCTACTCTATCATCCCTCAAGGTTTGGGTAAAAGATTCACTATTATAAAATCATACTATGTCAGTCTTTCTATGTAGACCATCCATCCTAAAATCTCAAAAAGAGATATTAACCTTGGGTTATTCATCAATATTATGTGTTCTATGGGTTCCATGTCAATTATATATCCTTCCATTGTTGCTTGTGTTCTTCACTACTATAAAATTTATAGCTTCTACTGATTCATAAATATCACACTCTTTCTTAGGAATCAATATGTCATTTCTATAATGAATTGATAATGGCTTTTCATCATCCTATTGACATAATTATATCATTAGAATTAAGTTTATTTTGTTGATTGATATGTTACATGTTTGATGTGCCCTTGTAGAGTATATGGGCAAAGTGACATTAGGTACCCCCGCCCCCAACTTAAAATCTTCACTTGACCTAAAGTGAAATTGATGAGACTATTGGGTACATGCTAAAAATGAGGCGAGATAAAAGTGACATGAAATCATTATGTAACATAACATTGGATGATGAAAAGGCATTTGTGTGATGTGGGAGAGAATAAAACAAAAAATTTGGTTAAAGGTGGCTTATTTTAAAAAGTGAGTACTCATAAATAGTCACATCATATTAATAATCAATAATCACATCAAAACAAACTATAATATTAATATATACTAGATTTCCAATATAAGTACATGATCTATTTTATTAGTTTGACTAGTAGAATTATTTTGGTAGATGGATAATGGTATGGTGCTAGAGATCCTCTATCAAGAACCATAAATTGTATGAAATTAATACATGTAGGATAGTTGAGAGCTTATGACCAAAAAAAATCCTTGGTGACTTTGTCTTGAAAGTGTTGAAGAGAGTTTTTGTTACACCACTGCTATGATATTTGTTTTGTGTGTGAATTTTATTTGGAAGTTGAATTCCTATCCCTTGAAATGATTAATTAAATGTATGATAAGATTATTATGAAATGATAGAATTTTCCTAAGGAAAATATCATATGGTCAACAAATAAGGAATTTGGGGTGTAAGGCTATAGGTTGTTGCTAGAGATGATAAATTTTCAAGAATGAAACAAGTAGTAGTGGTTGTAGGTTCATGTTGTGAACCTATAATAACTTTTGTATATAAAAACCTACTTAAGAAAAGAGAAAAAAATATGCAGTCACTTCATATTTGAGACCACCTAATATGGGAACTACTAGAACTTATATGGGAAGGATTATCCAAGATACTTAAGGACTCCTATAGATGTTTTAGGTTTAAGCAAAGTTACATGTAGATGATGTAGGCTAAAATAGAGTTTCTTGTAGATACTATAGGTAAAAATAGAGTTACTTGTATATACTATAGGTCAAAATAGATTTTCTTGTAGTAATAAAAAATTATGCTCCATATAGTTCTTAAGGTTGCATGCTTATATGTTTACCTACTTATTGGGATGTTGTAGGTTTAGATGCTACAAGTTTGAATTTTACTCGAAAAACTAAAAGTGGACCTATAAAAACTAAAAGGTATTAATGAATTATATTAGATGACCTTTATTATTGATTTTATACCAAGTGGTTAGAAAGTTTATTTTCTGCCTTAGAATTTTTTATATTTATTTATTTATTATTATTATTTTATTTTTTAATTTTATTGTTGAGTGAATAAACAAGATGATTTTATAATAAGCCCCTTTTAATGTAGTTTTATCCAACCAACAAGATAGTTTTATAACCAAAACTATCATGCATGATGTACTTACCTTGGAGAAATGGGATTGAAATTTCTTGACTAGATTTTTTCAAGTTCTAATCATGAACAAGTAGATTGTTCAAAGTGTATATCTAGTATACAACTGATTCCCATACATATGTTAGGTTGGTCTTCAATCATGATATTTTTAATGAAATATTATTTAGAGAGAGTTTTCTTGTATAACTTGAAATGATGTACATTGACCATACAAAATAACCTAGTTGGATTAATTTTGCATAGCTTGATTTTTTTGTTATCAAACACATTTTCTCTCTCATAAGGATCTAACCATATAGTTTGAATTTTTCCTTTATGGTCCTTTAATAATTCGATTTCCAATGTCTTAGTTGGAATTTCCTTGTTATAATGAACTTGTCATGGTATTTGATGCTTTACTACTGAGTTATTTTTGTGTGATGTAGAGCATATCTTATCATTTTATCAAGAGAGTTGAGTTGTAAAACCATTTTTTTTGGTGCTTTAGTAAAATTCATTCCAAGTTATTTGGTAGTCCTTAGATTCTTGAGTTAAAACTCAATAGGAATAATAACCATCTTAACATAAACCAAATCATAAGGTCTGAATCTCATGGTTGACTTCCATAAGGTCCTATAAGCCCACACATCCTTTGAAAGATGTTCTTCCCTATCACAATGGTGTATATCTATGGTCTTGGTAAGGATGTTCTCCAAATAACTATTAGTGACCTCTACTAGGCCATTTAATTACATATGATATGGAGTCTACTTCTTATATCTTAATTCATATTATTGTACAAGGGATGTAATTAGATCAGCCATGAAATTTGGTCCTTGATTGGAGATTATCCCTTGTGAAATTTCATATCTTGTAAATATTTAATTATAAAGGAATTCTTATACCTTTAAATCATGTGCATGAGTAAAGGCTTTAACTTCTACCTATTTGGTGAGGTAGTATGTACATACCAAAATATACTCCTTACCTTGAGAAAGTGGTTCTATTAGGCCAATGAATTCAATACCCCATTTTTTAAAGGGTTACAAGGCTAGCCAAGGCTAAAATGACATCTCATTTGAATGTGTGGATTTATTCATATGTTGGCATATGGCACATTCATGAGTGTATGTGATAGCATGTCTATGAAGATTTGGCCAATAGTAATTGGTGGTAAGGAATTTGTAAATGATCCTCTTTGATATGAAAATGACAACCATATGGTGCATTATAACATGTGTTAAGGATATCAAACATTGTGTCTTATTACACACATCTTCTCATGATTATACCAGGTCTATTATGGAAGAGATATAGATAAATCCATGACTATGGTATAATTTTACACACCAAATTTTATTTTTCCTTGGGTGAAAAATGTGTGGGAGTCTGACCTATAGCCAAATAATTATCAATGTATTCAAACCAAAGATTTTTAATAGTCAAATAAAAGAGATGTTCATCAGGAAAAGATTCATTTACTAGAAAATTAGTTTCTTCAAGATGTAATCTAGATAAACAATATAGAAATACATTATCTTTAATATGCCTATCCACAATAGTAATGTCCAATTCTTGTAAAAATAATATCCATATTATTATCATACCTAATATTACTATTTTTTTCATTAAATATTTAATAAAACCATGATCAATATGAATAAATATAGGGTAACCAATAATGTAATGTTAAAAATTTGTTTATAGCATATAGTATTGAGTGGAACTCATTTGTGGCTATGTAGTTTAGCTCTACATGTCTTATATTCTTGTTGATGAAATAGATCTCATAGTTGAGTGACCCTTAATTTTTTCCCAAAGACTTCCTCCTAATGTTGTGTCGAATGCATCATTATGAATGTAGAAGGCCAACTTCCAATCCAACCCTATCAACATGGGATTTTTTACAAGTATTTTATAATTTGAAAGGATTCTTAGAATGCATTATTGCATTCAAAATTAGCATATTTTCCTATTAAAAAAATTAATGGATTTGTTATCTTGCTAAAATATTATATCCAACATGTCCTAAAAAGCTTTGTACATCATGTTGTTTTTGTGGTGTGGGTATGTTTGTAAACACATGTATCTTAATAGGGTACACCTCAATTTGTGAGTTTGAAATATGGTGTCCCAATACAACTTATTTTTCCATGATAATGTAACACTTCTCATGACTATATGATAAGATATTATCTTAATAATGTTATAGAATTGATGTAGAGCATCACCACATGCAAAGTAAGTAAATGTGTTTAAGAAGTTCATAGTGACCAGTTTTGGTATTTTTAGGGTATGAGAGTTATTATAGGTACCATTATGTGGTGTTATAATAATTATAAGTCTTTGAGAGTGTGTGTTTCATAGCTATCTAGGTTTTCCTGCCAAAAAACCTAATTTAAAAAAAAAAAAATTTAGAACAAGATTTTGAGTGATGTTTTGAGGTTTGGTGTGTATGGTAAATTTTGGTGAAGGTTGTGAGGGTAATAAAATTTCATAGGAATATTTTTTAGTCATACTAACATGCAATTCATAAGAAAAATATCAATGTAAGCAAGAACAAGAAAGTTGTAACTCCCACTTACGTGGGTTAGCCAAGAAAAGAGAGTTAATATTGTATGTTTGAGTGATATAAAGGATGTAAATTAATGTATAAGGTTATTTTTTGGAAGGATACTATTATAATTTGATATATTGAAAGGTAAAAGGTGGATATTCACAAAAAAATGTCAAAATTTGAATAACTATGCCTGCATTTGCATAAATTTTTGTACATAGACTGTATATGTTTGGATAAAATTGAATAAATAAATGTTTTTCAAGAATTATTTTTTATTTTAAGGATCAATTTGAACTTAATTTATGTTTTATTATATATTAAATATCTTATTGTATTTTCATGATCATTTTTGAGATATCAAGGTGATAACTTACAACCTAGTCCATTTGAGAATAATTTTGTGCTATCACAATCAAGAAGTTCAAGGAATGAGAGGTATGTTTAATGTTTGTGAGTGTATATTTTATTTATTTTGAATCATAATCATTATATATATATTTTTTATTGATTATAATAAGTCACTTGAAGGCCCAATAATCCATTTCAAGTGCAAAATACAACTCAAATTGTCACACAATCCATTAAAGAGAACTCAAAGTTTTGAAATTTGCTTGTTGGAGTTTATTGAGGTTGATCATGAGAATATAATATTTGTATAAGGTTAAGGGAGGTAGTTAATAAATTTTACAAGTGTAATAAGTTTTTTAATAGGTATATAACTCAAATTATGCAATTTATAGTGTTTGATGCCCTGTTAACACTAGACCTAGGGTTTGAAAACAAAAACTTGTATAATTTTTTTTTATATAGCCAAAAATGATGAAAATTTGGGGTATGTTGTGTTTTTGTGTGATATAAATTATTAATGTGTTTTTAAATTTTTATAGGGTCGTACAATATAGTCATTAGGACAGTGGATTGCATTAGGCATAAAATGACCTAATTAGCAAGAAGGGGGTAAGAAAAAATGTACTTCTATTGAGATTTATGAATAAATATATTAGATGGATTTGTAAGAGGATAATGGGTATCCAAATATGGTTTTATTTTTTCATTAAATCTTATATAATTTAAACCATCTAGATTTTCATGAAAATAGGGCTATAAGGAAAGAGACCTTAAAGAAGAAAAGGTGAGTTGGATGAAAGTTCTTGTTTGGAGATTGTGTTACTTGTTGAGATGATAGAAGGGAGATATAAATGATCATATTGATGACCTATGATCCCATGCAATAATAAAATAATCTTATAATCATGTTTTGGGCTTTTAGGCCTATGAGCATGTATCAAAGGATGAACAAGTTTGAGAAAGAAAAAAGAGTGAAGTAGTGGAAATGGTTTATGATGATGATGATGATGATGATGATGATGATGATGATGATGATGATGATGATGATGATGATGATGATGATGATGATGATGATATGATGATGATGATGATGATGATGATGATGATGATGATGATGATGATGATGATGATGAGAGGTAATTCATGGGTTGATCAAGGGTGATAATTATTCAAGATAAAAAAATAATTCTATGGTATCAAAGAGGCTTAAGAACCTAGTGAAGGGAAGAGTGTTCAAGTGTGTCAAGAAAGAAGCAAGTACCTTCATGAACAAAATCAAATCAGAGTTAAATGAAAGGATCAAGGAATAATTTAGAGTCAGGTGTATGAAAATGAGGTTGTAGGAATTATAAACTATATCAATAACTTTCTCCATGTTTTTTAGGATTGATTATAAGTTTCCCCATAGATTATGAATTCATCCATGTATATTTCAACACAATCATGGGACATATCATCAAAAATGCTAAAGATTTACATTTGAAAGGTGAAAAGAGCATTGCATAGCCAACATGGTAAGACCAAGTAATCAATATTACCCTAAGGGCATGTAAATTTTGTCTTATCTTGGTCTTATGGTGCAATTTTGATTTGGTTATATCTATTGAAGCCATCTATGAAATATAAATACTTATTCCCAAAAAGAGTATCAATGTTAACATAGGTTCCTCTAGAATCACCAAAACATGCTAATTGTAGTAATATTCTTGAAATATAGGGAATAACTCATAGACAAAATTTATATATGGATAGAGATTGACAACACTCAAATGAAGATAGATATTTAACATAGGAAAAGGTATTTGTGTCGCAATCACATCTACTTATACACTAAATAAAAATCTTAAGAAAATAAATATAATTGAAATACATTATTATTTAAAGAATTATATAAAGCATATGATACAACATATGGGAATAATTTTACAATAGCCTAATGAATATCCATTGCAATTATTTATCACAATTGGAACACTGATCATATATATCTTTATATAATTATGAGCATAGAGATCTATTACAAGCCTTTAAACATGATTGAGGAAACTATGCAATATAATATATAATAACTATGTAGCTTCTAAACATGGTTTATTACATCTTGAAGAAATATATACCCTCAAGGTTATCAATCTAACCTCTGAATCCATCTTTATCACACAATTATGTCAACCTGTATTCTATTTATTTGAAACTCCATATGCTTAAGATTAGACTAAAATAAAATAACCATGTAACAATTTTAGACTAGTTAATCAAAATAAAGGACAATGTGGTTCATGTCCACATGTCACATAATTTTTTTTGAGTTGTGTGGTATTTTCATTTCCCTCTTAACACTTTCCTAGAATTAAATTATTATCTTGTTCAGAGACAACATTGTAGAGGTAGTTAGTCTGATGCATAAAAGATAGGTTGGATTTATATGAATCATGGATCACTTGAGGTGATGTTTGCTAGTTTTCATATTTTGTGCACTACTTAACTTACCTCTCAAGTTTTCAACTAAGTATGTAGCTATCCTACCACAGTTGCAAGGTTTTAATAAGCAAGATAAACCCAGTGGCCACCGTTTACATTTTTCCAACCAACTTGGATCTATGATTGAATGTGACCCATCCTATAGCAAAATTAAGTATCAAAATTTCAAAATTTCCAACCTATGTTGAAAATAGCTATAAAATGGAGGCTTCTATTATGAATTAGAGACTAAAGGATTCAACAATGTTGGTGAGGCTCCTTGTGATGAACTTGTTGTGGCATTCTTCTATTGTTTAATCTTTTATTGTAGTTGGCTAAGTGGACTGAACTAAGGTACATTTACCAAGGGTTAAAGTGAAATGTATATTTTAGTTAAATTAGTATTATAATATTTTTAATCAAGAAAGAATTCTTATGTACTTCATAAAAATTCAAGTAGAGGAGATTGAAAATAGAAGAGTTTCTAAATGTTTCTATCCTCAATAGTTAGTAAGATAGCTCGAGTAGAATCTATATTGGTAGTGATATTTTCATGGAGGTTTGTAATTTTTTTAGTGTGGTCTTATGTTTGAACCCATGAAAAAGTATTCCACAACATTTGGTTTGACCAAGTTTGGACTTATTGCATGATAGAATCCTGAGCTTGAATAGAAGCCTATAATTTTGCATCCAAACCTACAGAAGTTGAATATTGGTTGAGTGATGTTCCCATAAAAGTAGTAGTGATATTGAACTCAAGTTGCACATTGATCCAAACTATGTTAAGCTACTACTTTTATTTGAGCATTTTCTAATCAAATTGTGTGCATTGTGCTAGTGTAACTACAATATCTAGTTGGTACACTTCAAGGAGTTCACAAAGGATTCTTATTTCAAATTTAATGGCTTGAACTTGTAACATGATATTAGGTAGGTATTGGATGGTTTGATAGTCTTTGGTGAGCTACAAAACTAACAATGGGAGTTTTTAGGAAGTAGAGAGGAGACTGGTGCTGACAACTTGATTGTAGAGTGATGGGAATGCATACTCAATAAGATTATTAGCATTGTTCATCTAGCATTGGATTTCAGCATTTTATTGCCCTAATTATCTGACCCTCTTCTCTAAAGAGGTAGTTATTTATGTAATATATTCTTGGAATGAAAATGATCCTTCAAAATTTTTGGTCAAAGCGAGTTGTGACACATCTAAATATGCTTCAGTTTTATATGGAGCCATAGCCAATGTGGTCATTGAGGTGCCCATTAAGATGCATTTTAGTAGATCAAGGGGAAAGGAGAAGATGTCCATCAAGTAGTCATTATAGGGACATCCAAAGTTGTGAGACTCTAAAGTCCCAATGGTGTATATTCCACTTGGGTGTTTGAATCCTCCCCTTGGTCTTGTTTATCCTTAACAACTTTTAGGTCTTGTAGTTTAGTAGTGGAGGTTTTGTCTTATTCTACCCCCACCTTATCTATGATAATTTTCATATCCTATGCCTTTATCTTAATGACCTCTTCTTGTTCTACCTATGTTTTTTTCTTGACCTTATCTTCCAATTTGTCCTTCATATCTTTAGTAGTTTTCACATATTTTACTTCTACTTCCTCAACCTTTTTCTTGCTCAAGGCTACCTCCTGGTCTTCTTCTTTATATAGTTTCTCCTTCATCTTTTTCTCTTTGATCAATTTTTTTTATTGTACTAACCTCTCCTCCTTTCTCCTAGCTTGCTTGTCCTACTTATATTTGGATTCATCTTCTTACTCTACATGTGATTTTTATTTATCTACTTATTCTTCTACCACTTGTGCTTGCTATAAGTGTTAGGCTTCTTGAGTCAATTTTACTTTTGCCTTCTATGTAGCAATATCTACATCTTCTCTATTTTTTGCCTCTTATGATTTTAGATTGGCCTCTACCTTTCCTTGATGTTTTTATTCCTAAAAATACCATCTTTGATCTGTCTTTACTGCCTCTTCATGTGCATCTTTTTGTTCCTCCTACATTAGTGTATCCAAATCCACTAATGCAAATCATCACAAGTTGACATAAGTTTTTATTATGTTTGAGAGTTTCATGTTAGGCATTTTTAGTTTTTTATGGATGTGAGGGGTCTTATAAGGTCCCATAATATTTTTTTAAGTCATTTGAAGCTTTTGGTTTGTGTGTTCTCAGTCCTTTTCAAGTTTCCCACCAAAAGGGAAGATTTAAAATTTTGAATTTTCTAACTAGGCTTTGAGTGGTGTTTTGAGGTTTTGTGTGTAATATAAAGGTTGATGAAGGTTGTGAAGGTCCTAATAATTTGTGTAAGAGGTGTTTTTATGTGTAATACATATGAAAATAAATTTAATCAAATCAACATGCCTATGTAAATGCTACTGTACATGGAGTTGGCATAAAGGAGTTATTTTACATGTTTGATGTCATAAAAGAATACAACTCCATGTAGAGGATTAGAGAGTGTGGTAGTAGGTTATTAAAGGTGTAAAAATTTTAAGGACATATGAGGAGATTATTAAAAAGGATAATAAAATATCAAGATTGAAAGATAACTCTACATGCCTTGTAAATTTTATGTTTGATTATTGTAGGTGACCGCGATCAAGGAATAAATAATGTTTTAGAGAGAATTTATGAACTTACATGAGTTTCATGACATGATAAAAATCCTGTATTATTGATTTATTTTCAAATATTGGATTTATATAAGTCTTATCCATATAATAAGGGGTTTAGTTACATCACAGTCTAATTAGGAGTAATTCTATGTTACACAGTCCAAAATGCCAAGTAAGTTTGCATTATTGATGATTATTTAAGGGTTAATAAAATTTTTAAAGCATAAACATAGTATGGAGTTTTAAATTGATAATAATAATAATCACTTTATAGGCTCAAATATCCATTTTGAAGTGCAAGAGTCCAAGGAAACCTTCACATAGTCTTATTTTACACTCAGAATTCTATATAAATTCTTGTTGGAGCCTTGTAGTCATTATCCATGAACATATAGCTATTAGGTAAGGTGAAAAAAATGGGATAGACCTTAATCAGACCTTAGAAGTATTTAAAGTGGTCTAAAACTCAAAATATTCCCTTTTGATAGCTCTTGGCCTTGTATAGGCCTGTCAAAATAAAGCCTAAGGTTTCAATCTTATAAATTGTATAACTTTTATTTCCATCGACCAAAATTGATGAAACTTTCTAATCTAATGTATTTTGATGTGATATATAGGATTTAATAGGTTTTAAGTTGCTACAGTGTAGTCCAAAATGGTAACTAGAACTATGGGATTGAGCTAGGCCTAAAGAGATCTAATTGCTAAGAAGGGTGTGAAAGAACAAGGACGTACATTGAGAGTTGTGACTTTAAAATTTATGTGAAGTTGTAAAGGGATCAGGGGTATCTAAAAATGTTTTTAGTTTATCTATAAACCCTACATTTTTTTAAAACCAATAATTTTTATGCCAAAATAGGGCTACAAGAAAATAGGCCTTAAAGAAGAAAGAGTGAGTTATGTGAGATTTATAACTTTGGGATTAAATATTATATTTATATGTCTAATGAAGACTATAATATATAGGTGTATGGCTATAGGATCCCTGATGTGGAGACAATAACCATGTAATCATGTATTAATATATCAATCTTATGAACTTATATCAAAGAGTGAGCAAGATTAAACCAAGGAAAGAGAGTGAGGTCTTGAAATTTGTGATGATGTTGGTGGTAAGGAGGAAAGAGTGTAGAGGGTGATAAATATGATATTTCTTCAAGAGAAAAAGGAGGAATATATGCATGTAAGGAGGTTTGTGATCCAAGTGAAGTGAATAATGAAAAAGGGTTCAAGAGACAATTTGAGTACATATGATAATAAATCAAATCAGAGATTATAATAAGGATAAAAGTTAGAAATCAAAGCTAGGTAAAGCAATGAGGAGATTGTATGGATCAGCTCTATATCAAGTGGTATAAGAGTAGGTAATCTCTTAGATTTTATGATTTTGAACATTAAAAGTTGGTAATGGAGGTTGAAAGAATACAATAAGAGAGATTTAAAGTGTGTGTGGTAGAAGAGTATCCCCAAGAAGAAAAAAGAAAGAATCCAAGAAGAGGATTAGTTTTAAGGTGAAAACTACTTGGATAGGAGTGTTAATAGCCTAGGTAAAGGAGAGAACCTAGGGTGAGACACCAAGGTAATTTGAAAGAGACTTACTAAATCAAGGTGAAAAATATTTGGTTGAGAGAATATGAAGATAGAAAAGGCAAAAGAGAGGAAGGGCGTGGATGAGTTAGAACACCATAATGAGAGAAAGAGGAAGTAAGACCTTAAGAGAAAAGGATTAGTTGTTGAAGAGGAGATAATAAGATAGATCAAAGGATAGAGAAGATAAGGCTCTTGGTGTAGCTCATGCAAGAAGAAGAAGGCCAATGGAATGGTTGGGTAATGAGGATTAAGAGAGTTAAGTGGCATATAAGTCTACTCATGGAGAGAAGAAGAAAGATTTTAATGAAAGACAATGAGATTAAAAAGAAGTTTCTATGTAGCTAGATCAAGGAAGAGATGAATAATTTCATGATGGATAAATAGGTTGGTAGACAAGAGGAAGGTGGGCATTGTATGCAATGAGAATTGCACTAGATCTTCAAATCAATCCTAGCTCTAAGAATATAGATCCTACTTAAATGTTTCAATTGGGAATACATTAGATAATCAAGTTCATGACCAATATATATCCTCTAGACCTAATTAATGAATCTCTTGCCATAATAATATCACTAGGGAAGGTTTCAAAGCCTCTAGTCAAGTAAAACTATGCAATAACCCTACCTAGGTCCTATGTTTTCATATTCACTATACTAATACCAAGTAAAGTACAAAATATAATCTAGTGCTCACCAAAGATTGTGGCACAAAGTGGGTGTAATAAATAATATAATTAAACATGCATAGAATACACATACTCATATGAATGTATGTGAAATCTTAATACATGGAAGAAAAACATAAATACACATCTATCTACTCTTACAAAGGAGGAACAAAGTTAGGAATACTTACCTTAGAAGATGAACTTGTCGAGCCTCAATCTCTCCCTTGGCCAAGGTGTTTTGTAAGAGGTTTTTGTGGTATGAGGATAACAAGGATAAATCATCTCTAGGATACAAAACCTATTAATTCATCCAAAATACTTCTCCATAAGATAAGATCTGTATATCCAAAGAAAGTATGAAACTCTAAGCTTGCTCCTCAATTAGAATGGTGGATAAGTAGATGTAAAATACATCTTATTTCTTCTCTTCTTAATAAATAATGGAAATGAATGTGTTTATATAAGAAGATATAACCCCAAACCTTTTCATAAATTTAGGCCTACAAGGTCAACCCAATCAACCTAGTATTGAAATTGGCAAAAACTAACTAGGTTATGAACTATGATAGTCATGGTTAGCCTAGTTCTTAGTAAGTTTTATAAATATTAATACAAAGTCTATGTGGCTAACATAGTTATGTAAAATGCTAAAAAGGGGTTTAGGTTAGGGAAAGGGCTAATGAAGATGTTAAATGACTAGAGGAGGGTGGAAAATAGGAGTCAAATCTTAGGGGAATGGTTTTTCGGAGACAAGTGTGTAGATAATAAGTGGCAATAACGAACAAAAATCCTACTGAAGCATTAATGGTATACCCACCCCTATTCTATTACACCCCTTAGGGCATGCACCTAGAGAGATTGAGACTCGATGGGTTCCTACAAGATATAAAGTGATAGTAAGTGGTAAAGTTTGAAAATATTATGTGTATACATATGGCCACTTGAAGGTCATCACATGTCATGTGATTGTAATAGGGGATGGATCTTTGAAAAAGAACATAGGAACACATGAAACTAAGATAACTAAAAATGACATACATAAATTAATGATAAAATGAAATGAGAGTAACCAAAAATATTATATACATACCTTAACTTACCTTTCCAATAAATGATTGTATGTAAATATCCTAGTCATGATCATGGAGGGTGTAGTACCTACATTTGAGAAATGTCTAGGGATACAAGACTAACAAAAGAAGAAATGTGTGCATACTTAGGATGGTTAAAGTATAAATGAATTACTTAGGAAAATTGACAAATTAGGATTGTTAAGGCAAGGTTAGAACCAAAATATTGATGGAAAGTGAATGACAAAATGATGGAAAATGAATGTAGAAAACAATAAATCATGTTGTAAATCATGTAAAACATAAATGGAAAAAAAGAATGTAGAACATAATAAATCACGTTGGGAATTATGTAAAACATAAATGGCAAAAATGAATGTATAACATACTAAATCACATTGGGAAGTATGTAAAACGTGAATGAAAAATGAAATATCAATGAAAGAAAATTTTAACAAAGATATGTAAGTGAAAATTAACCACATGTAAGATAAGCATGTTGAATAAAACATAAAGAAAAACATGAATGCCTGAAATTGAAATGTAAGTCAAGATGTAAGACAAACATGAAGAATTCATAGACAAAGAGAAACATGTAAGAATGCCAAATGTCATATTTAAGATAAGTGAATTTCACAAAAATCAAACAAGAACATGATAGATAAATGAAAATCAAAATCTCTAAAGGATGAAAATTTAGACTTAGTGCTTGTTATTAGATGCAATGTAAGAAAACACAACACATAATGACATGACTAATATGATAATGAGATGGCATGGTAAAAAAATGGTGTAAGGTGTTTGTGAGGAAGTCTTAGTCCTATCCAAGGTCTTACAATGTGTTGTCATGAAATTTTACACTTTACGATAGCACACCCAATTGCACTCTCACAAGTAATTGAAGGTGTTTTAATAACATGGATGGTAATTTTTTTGCAAAATGGAAACCAAATCCATAGCCTAATGGACAAATCTTGAGTTTAATATTGAGATCTACTTTTTGGGAAGTTTTAAATGACAAATTTGAGTGTATTAATGATCTCTTGATTATACCTCTTTTGGCAAGAGAAGATCATGCCTTGGAGCCAATTCCCACACTTGAAAACAAAGTTATAGATGATGGTCATAATGAGACACTTGATGTTGGATGATGCTACATATAAGGTTCTCATCCTTAAACGTATGAAGAAGGATTCATGAAGGATGAGATACTATAAGATGGATTCACCATTTATTGTATCACAAAAGGAAAAAAATGTGTCAGCACTTAGGGTAGACACAAGGTGTGAACTGACTCCAATGACATAAAATAGGGTGAAATATCTTCTCATGATAGTATATGGTCTACTTTGGATCACCTTTGAATGGTGTTTTATTTTAAACTTCTGAGATGGCTAAAGATAGTGATTCATATGTTTTATACCTATGTGTGATTTGAGGTATCCATGAAGCAGTACAAGAGTGGACAGAGTCGATAGAAGATCAAGAAAGAAGCTAAAATTTGCCTAAGTTTGGCATTGGCGGGTTTTGGTTCCATGTCAAGCACATCATCAAAGTTTTATAATATGTATTCAAACACACATCATATTCTGTTACCTTGTTGACTAGAGTCATAAATATCGACATTGGTCTGAACATTGTGAAAAGCCTTCCAACATGCAAAATGAACATTTAAAACTCAAAAAGTGTTTCATAAGCTTCAAAAACCCATAATTTTTTTATGAGATTCAAAAACCCAAAATTTTTTTTAAAAGATTTAATAACCTTGAAAGTGTTTTAAAAGGTTTAAAAACCCACATCATATTTTAAAAGCTTTAATAGCCCACAAAGTGTTTTAAAAGGTTTAAAAACTTGCATCATGTTTTCAAAAATTCAAAATACCGCAAAATGTTTTAAAATCCTTAATATTTCATAAAATGTTTTGAAAGCATTAAAAACCTACAAGTGTTTTCTAAGTTTCATTTTCCTAAAAATGTTTTCTAAGCTTCATTTTCCCACAGGTGTTTTCTAAGATTTATTATCCTGCATTCATTTTCCCACATAGACTTCCCCCCTTATCCCTCCACATATCCCACCATATCTTTCAAGAGTATTTTTTCCATGTATGTGCATGGAATATTTTTTTTCAAAAGGTGACCACATGGTATTAATTAATGTTTTCCAAAAAAAATCTTTTTCCCACTCATATATACCTGTGGATTTGGGCTAGAATGATGGTTTATTAAAAAATATGTATTATCACCTTTTAAAATAAGTTTCACCATAATTGTGGTATTCTCCATTTCAAGAGTGGTTTAAACCCATAATTTGTGGTTTTGGATATTTTGGGGTGGTTTTGACTAAAAAATAGTGGTTTGTTGATTTGAAAGAGTAGTTGTGGTGAAATAAATATGGTTTTACTAAGAAAGCTCTAGTTTTTGCTTTTTAAACTGTTGTTTTGACATATAAATGATGGTATTCGATATGGGGGTGGTTTTGACTACAAAATTTGTGGGTTTAGGGTTTTGGAATGTTTTTTTGAATAGGTAAACCCATGGTTTTGCATGGAAGGATAGTTTTAGCTATTTTTGAGGTGATATTGATACTTGACAAGTTATCTATGAATTTGATAGAGGTTTCCAATAATCATGGTGGCCTGCATAGGGTGTGAATGAAAGAGCCATAGGTAAAAACAACATAGTTAATGAAATAATTAAGGGTGGATTTCATTGCATGGGTGAATTCATTTGTAGATAAATCTAAGTTTTGAGAAATATTTAAAAGAAAAGGTTCCAATTTTGAAGTTCAATAAGATTTTTTTCAATTCGATGGGATGTATGAAAATTTGAAAAATTTATCTCAATGCAACAAGTCTAGTGGTGAGAAGTCCATAGTTAAAGTTTACATATGTAAGAGTGCAAAAGCCAATGAACCTAAGTAAATGAGAAATCAAGAACATGACATAATGATATAAGAAGATGAGAAATTCCTTATAGTGAAAACAAATTTGGAGTAGTTGCATGTGTATGAATTAGAATTCATGTCATGCACCTATGAATTTTGAGGACATACAAGCATAGTTCTTTGTACTAAAGATTCAATCAGGCTTGCATCACATGATATGACTTCTTGCATGTGGAGGCTTCCAAATTTAATTCACGTGAGGGTGCTAAGAGGACATTAGACACCTTAGGAAGATTATGGTTATACAGTGGATTATGAAAACATTCAAAATTTTCTTTTTCAATGTGGTTCTTGGAGTAGATATATTATTAATACAACATGGAATCTCTAATAAGTGAAGATGGAAAAAGAATTATAGTATATGTCAAGATGGATTTCCCAAGGGAGAAATAAAAGTTGACAAAGCGAGAGGAATCAAAGATTGTCATAGCGGAAGAACAGACCCTACTCAATAAAAAAGACTTGTCTTTTTCTTAATAACCATTAAAAGTCTCTATCTTTATATTTCTCCATTGCAATTTTTGTAATAACTTAAAAGGTTATGTTTTACCTTTTTAAAGTCATTTGAGATAAATTAAATGTAAAATATCAACATTTTACCATAAAGGTGGTTATGCAGGTGGTTATGGAAGTGGTTATGGGTGGTTACACCTATTTTAACCAATAAATAGGAGCTTGGGGTTCATTTCTAGGGTGAGCTTCAGATGGGCTCAGGTTGGCTTTATGCTGATTGGTTTTCTAACAGTTAAATTTTGCAAGTAGAATGAAGGAATATGTATGTATAGTCCCATGAAGAATCAATAAATAAATGATTTATAGGACTTTATTCCATGAGATTTTTTGAATGATGATATGCATGAGTATGCCAATTCACTTTGATTCTTGTTCTTTCATTTTTCTAGAATGTTATTATTAAATAGTCAATGAATGTGAATTTCTTAAGTGTGGAAAGTTTTGTTGAATCTACATTAAGAACGTTGTCATTGGGAATCCTTGGTGAGATTAAGAATATGATTTTATGTATGTTTTTATTGGGAAATATAGGGTTGCTAAATATCTTTCTTTGTAAGGTTTTCCAATCTCATTGGTGTATGTATCATATCCATATGTTTAGTATATGTATTTCACATCTCATTTTCATGAAAAAGGCTTCCTATACTATACCTCAAATCTTGGATTATTCTGGTGAGTCTTTGTGTTTAGCTATCTAGAGTTGTCCTTCATCTTTTCTAGGGTATCATAACAGCTTCTATGTTTAACTAGATAGAATAATCCCATTCTTCCTTTCTATTTTCCTTTCTCATTCTTCCATTCTTTCCATTTTACTCATCTTTCCCCTCACTTCCTTTCTATCTCCTTTATGTTATTTTAGGTTAAAAGTATGAAACCCTGCATAAAAAAATATTTTACTATTAATAGGTGTGAATAGCTTTTTCTTTAATTCTTCCTTTTTGGATTTCAATAAAGGTAGCTCCATCTCCTAATAGGAGAGGGAGTTTGTCTTGTGTTACTAACTAATGCAAGGACTCAGTTCCCATACTATTGACTCAATGTCACCAATTTGTCCCCCTATTAAATTTTTGAGCCAACATAATGCAAATCACAAACTATAAACCAAGAGGTGTAATAAGGTGGATGTGATCAGCTAAAAGCAATATATATAACAAGGGGAATATAAGGAAAATATGATTTAAATAAGGGACATGAGGTGATACATGGGTGATGTGAACATCTATAGCAAGAATGAGACATACTAAGAAAGTGAGAAAGGCTAAGAACTATCAAGACAAAGGACTTAGGACATTTTGACTAATGAACACAAAGCTTGGGCTAATAGGTGAAGTACATAGATCAACCCATGAGGGCTATATGAATGAAAATTAAAATGGACCTAACTTTCCATAACATGTTCCCTATTACTTAGGACCCCTTATAGAGTTATCAATTTACTATGAATATTGGGTACTTGCATGAGAAAGTAGGTTGCACTAAATAATATATGATATAATGAGACCTCCTACCCTAGTTTACTGGCCTACCACATGCCAATGGACCAAAACTCTATCATGAGGCCAACTATGTAGTTTGATATATGACTAAGATATGAGATATACCAAATATAGATCATGTCTTTTAGTGTGATCTAACTTTTAAGATTGTTTTTTCCTTTTAATCATTTCCTTTTATTTGTATTTTATGATTTGGATTTTAACTTGTTTTGGATTTTTCTATTATTCCTCCTCCATACAGATTCAAAGAACCAAACATGAGTGAAATAGGTGAAAAAACAAGAGAGATTACACTTGGTCACTAGAGAAAAGGGCCAAAAGACCAAGGTGTCTAAAGACTCCTAGACTTGCCCAAAAGTAAGTGTGTAATCTTAAAACTAGCCAATGCGAGCCTTAAATGAAAGGAGATAAGGGAAATATGGGGATCATAAGAGATTCATTTATGTAACAAGTAATGCAATGATGAATATGTTTGTATCTAATCAAAAGGAGTTAAAATAGTGTTATGAGAGGGATAAGGCTATGCTATGATAGTCATGTCACTAAGAGAAGCCATACTAACCTACAACAGATCTAGCACAAGTACCAATGAATGTAATAGTCATCCCAAAAAGTGATTTAAAGATGTTTTAATGAGGTAATTTTTAAGGAGAGCCTGGTCTTATCTATGGTCTTATACTACAACTCAAAATGTGAACACCAATGAGGTGAATGCGAAATAATGGGGGAAAAATAATCATAAAGCTACTGAGGCAAAAAATGACATAAAAAAACAAAAATGAAAGAGATATATAAGAACCAAAATGAAAACAAATGCCAAATGTAGTGTGTAAGAAAACCAAAGAACCCAAAGATGATAATGATGCTAGTAAAGTGAAACTAAAAGAAGTAAAGTGCACAAAAGCAAAGAAACATGAGACAAAAAATAACAATAAAGATATATGCTAACATCTATATCAAATATGAGCATGTAAAATACAAGTCTATAAGTCTTGAAAGGTTTCTTGAAGCTAAATTTATTTGTTATTATGCATTGTAGAATAAGAGTGGGAATCATAAGATGCCCCAATGGGTAAGTAGATGTAGGAATGTGCATCGAAATATGCCCCAAGGTCTGAAGGGACATGTGGATAGGCATTGCAAGATGACCCAACATGTGAGGTGGAGTGAGGTAACATTGAACCATTAAAATGATTTACATTGCGTTGGTGTGTGCATTTGGAGATAGGTAAATGTGATGGTTTTTTAGATTTTATGGATGTTTAATGTGACATAGGATGTGTAGGAGAGGTATGAAGAGGTAAAGGAGGTAAAGGAGGGCCATGTATGATATACTTTGGAGTAGGTATTTAAACTAGGTACTCATTTGGTTCATGTGACCTAAGAGGTAGAGGTTTAATAGATAGAGTGATATGTTTAAATTTTATCATGTTATCTATCCTTTCCTTATTGGTTTAGGAAGAAGGATCAGCTATGTTTTAAACAACATTAGTGGATTAGGTATAGGTATGGGATAATTTTTGTTGTTCATTAGGTAGTTGATGTTGATATGACTATGGTTTTTTAGATTAAATTTGAGAAGTTTGAAGATAGTATTGATAACATTGTTTTGTGAGAGTATCAAGATTGAAATGTGGATCAAACAAGGAAACACAAATAAATATGTGAAGATTATGATAAGACTCATGAGAATGACCTATAATAGGATGCCTCCAAAATAATTATCAGGACTATACCATTTTGGAGGAGGGTTGGAAGGATTAAAGCTCATGGGTTTAAAGTGTGTTAATTTATTCTTAAGTTGTTCTAGACTCAAGGGAGGGTGGGTTGGGTTAAAACTAGTTGAATTGGATGCTCCATTTTGAGGTTGGGGAGGCTTGGATTAATCAATGTTATGAGAAAATTATTGGAAAGGTTATTTATTAGTTATTTGAGGTGTTTCAAGTTGAATCATAAGAAAGTATTGCCTTTTTTCTTGATCGAAGGCTTCTTATAAATTTTTAGGGGAAAAGATTCAAACTTTGTATAGAAGTGAAGCTTTAAGAACAATAATAAATAGTTTTAAAAGATTATCATCATTCATGTTATGGTCCACTTTGTGAGATAGAGACTTCTATAATTTGATGAAAGTGAGAGTAGATTCATTAAGAAGTTGCGTGCTATTGATGAAATGGCTAAGTTAATTCTTAGGAAGGTCATCATGTTAGAATTCCTTCACTAGAGCATCGACTAAATCTTCTAGTTGTGAGATGGAATGTCTAGGAATTTGGTTGTGCCATTCAAGTGAATCACCAACAAAGGTTTTGGCTAAGATCTTGGTGGTAGAAATGGTTTTAGTTTGGACCCATTCATTATAAAGATTACTAAAATACTGATGAAAGATAGTAGGGTCTTTGAAACCATCAAATATGATAGTTAAATAAATGTTTCCAATATCTATGGATGTAATGAATGGGTATAAAGGTTCATTTTTAAGATGTTGAAGCATTTTGATAATCATTGGAGGTTGAGGGATGATATTACCATTGGAATCTCTAAGAGGAGGGACAAAATTTTGATTTTTTTGAGACATGATGATTCGAGGTGGTTGACTAGTCATGTGTAATAAATGTTGTTGCATTTTCATCATTTGGGAATGATTAGTTGTTTGCATAATGTTCATTTATTGAACTATTTATGCAAGAATTAGAGTTGTGTCAATTTGTGCATTAGTATTTGAAGGTGGGGTATTAGTTTTGTTAGAAGGGGGATTATTAATGTTTGTGGAAGGAAAGGTATTGGGTGGAGGATTCAAAACATTGGTATTAGGAGGAGGACTAGGATGAAGGACCTCATCTACATTATATTGTGTAGTGATTGGTTTTGGATTAGGAAAATATCAAGGAAGAAAGTTAATGGTTTCATCTAAAGTAATAAAATAAGTGATGTTTTGATATAAATCCTTAATTTTGTAGTGTTATTGATTAAGTGAAGGCTAAAAAGATAACAACATTATGAAATAAGAGTAGATAAACACATATATAATATTATCGACCAAGGTGTATAGAGTTGACAAGGTCGACTGTGTACCATTTAGATAAAATGATGCAAAATGAAGACATAATCAGCCAAACATAAAACAAGGTTGACTAGGTTAACTTATTACTACAGATAGGGTGTGAAACTGAGCTTGATAAAGATACAAGGTCAACTAGGTTGACTTAGTATTGTAATTTGACTGGAAGAAAAGAGTATAAGGTCAACCAAGTCAACTTAGTACAACAAATAGGGTAGAAAACTTAGAAAATAAGGATATAGGGTCGACCAGGTTGACTTAGTAATATAACTTGATTGGCAGAAAAGAGTACATAGTTGACCAAGTTAATTTAGTACTAAAAATAAGGAAAAATTAGTTATTAAGAGACTATGTCAAACAGAATGAGTGTGCTAAAAATAAGGAAATATTTGAAATATAATTTAAAAAATAAATAGAATCACACACAAACAATTGGATCAATGAGAATGATCCAATTGGGGAACACAACACAAAACCTTGCACTAACACTAGCCAATGTATGTTTTTAAAATACAACACACAATTATAAGAGAGTAAGAAATTAACTAAAAAGTAAATGCAAACTATGTGGTCATCTTAAGTGTTGTTATATTATTTTAAGTGTGATAGGGAAGTTGATTGAAAATAGGGAACCAGAAAGTAATCTATGGATAGTTTCAAGATGTTTGGGCTATAAGGGATCTATATTGGCAATGGTACTAGCTTGGTATTTATGCCTATCCCCTCACTTCACAATCCCACAATGATAAAGGTGTTGGGTGATTTTCAAATATATACCATTAACCACATGTTTATACTTGGCCAGAAAACTATGTTGGCTTCCCCCTTGGTGATAAATTTCAAATAGGTATGCCTTAGGAAGACAAATGTTAAATGAATTTTGAATATTGTGTGATTTAGTAGTGTGTGCAAAGAGAGAAAAATAGTGTAACTAAATGAAAATTTGAAAAACCCACCTAATTAGACTATGTGAGCCACATTAAGCATGTAAACATATGAAAGTGCAAGTGTGAAGTAAATACTAACAAATAATTGTTAATTCCCAAATTAAAAATGATATACAGTTAGTTCAAATGACACTATATGTAAATAGTATAGAATAGAGTCTTTAAGAAAAAAGTCAACCAGGTCAACATAGTCTTTTAGACAAAATATAGGCCATAAAAGTAAGTCAACTAGGTCAACTTAGTTTGTTATAGAATCATAGTTTTAAAAAATACAAAATTACACAAAATAGAACTATAATGAAGTACTGAATTGATAGAGAGAGAAATAGAACAACCTTGGTGGGTTGAAAGATGATGAGGATTAAAAAAATTCTTAAGGGCTTCCACAAACTAAGTCTACTAGTTTGACCTAGTTTTGTAAAAATCTATTTATTGAAGCAAGATAAGATGACTAAGTTAACCTGCTCAACTTAGTTTGTTGTTTTGAGTGCTAACTAGAAGACTAAATTGACCTATTTGACTTAGTTTTTTATCAGAATGCTATTTGAAAGACTAAGTCAACTTGTTCAACTTAGTTTGTTGATTTAGGATTGAAGAAGAGTATAGTGTCAACCTATCTAATCTAGTGACCTGTATCTGATGAAGACCTACATAGAAATAATAGAGTCATTTTGATATAACTGTGTGTTAAACTTGTGCATAAAAGTTAACACTATACAGACTTGGTTGACATAGTATTTAAAATATATAAAAATAATAAAATGATAGAAATGAAAGTGTTAAATAAAACTTATAAAGCTTAGATTCATATTAGGTTCACCAAAATTTATGCAATGATAAATGCAATAGATCTTCAAATCAATCATAGCTTGGATAAGATAGATCCTTTTCACACTTCTGATTGGGGATACATTACATCATTGGGGTCATGACCAATATGGATTTACTAGACCTAATCAAGTGATATATTACCACAATAATATCAATAGAGAGGGTTATAAAGCCTCTAGTCAAGCAAAGCTATGCAATAACCTTAACTAGGTCATATGTTTTCATATTCACTATAGTGATAACAACTAAAGAAAAATATTATCTAGTGCTCACCAAATTTTATGGCACAAAGTGGGGTTAATAAAAAATAAAATTAAACATGCATAGAATATATATACTCATGCCAATGTATACAGAATCCTAATGCATAGAAGAGAAGTACAAATTCATATCTATCTACTCTTACAAAGGAGGAACAAAGTTAGGAATACTTAATTTTTAAGATGAACCCTCTGAGTCTCAATCTCTCCCTTGGCCAAGGTGATTCACAAGAGGTTGTTGTGGTATGTAAGGATGACAAGGATAAATGAGCTCTAGGATACACAAACTATCAATGATCCAAAAGACTTCTCCATAAGACAAGATCCATATCTCTAAAGAAAGTATGAAACCTTAAGATTGTTCTTCAAGTAGAATGGTGGATAAGCATATCCACAATATATCTTACTTATTATTATCTTATTAATAAATGGTGTAAATTAATGTCTTTATAAAGGTGGATATAACCCTAAACCTTTCTATAAATTTAGGTCAAAAAGGTCGACCCGATTGACCTAGTATTGAAATTAGCGAAAACTAACTAGGCTATGAACTATGTTGTCCATGGTCAACCTAGTTCTTAGTAAGATTTGTAAATAACAATACAAGGTCAAGGTGGTCGACATCATTATGTAAACTACCAAAATGGGGTTTAGGTTAGGGAAAGGGATAATGAAGATGATAAATTACTATAGGAGGGTGAAAATAGGATGCAAAGATTAGGGGAATGGTTTTTAAGACACAAGTGTCTAGATAACAAGTGGAAATAATGGATAACAATCCTATGAAGCACCAATAGTCCACCCACCCCTTTCTTGATGAACCCTTTAGGGTGTGCACTTAGATATATTAGACTTGATGGGTTATTGTAAGATAGAAAGTGTTAGTAAGTGGTAAAGTTTGAAAATATTCTGTGTATACATAAATCACCATGAAGATAATGATATATTCATGAAGGATGATGAGAGGAAATAGCTAAAATAATCTAAAAAGGAGAAGATGGAGGAAAATAAGCCTCAATATTTTAAAATCAATTATTTATTATCATGTGTATATGTAGGTACAAAAGTGAATAAATAATAAGTATATTTTGAGGATATAAAACTTGAAAGTATGAAGGAGAGAAATCATGAACAACATGCTTATGTTGAAGAAGAAGTTGATTGGGAAATAATGTATGGAGACACAGTGATTTGTTACCCTAAAAGAGGAGATATGCTTAGAGGAGATATTCAAGAAGAAGATGTCTCATTGAAGGAATAAAAGAAAAAAAATTGAATCAAGAGTATGGATTCAAGAGGTATGAATATCATAAATATGAATTTGTATTACATGAAGCAATCAAAGAGTTTGAACATGAGATTACATGTGATAAAGAGTTGTTAGGTAAGAAATAAGACCATATATTTATCTATGAGAGTTGGGATAAATTTGAAGTAGATATGGTGATTAAAATTTATATGGGATAAGTCTCTTGATACACCAATTTCTATCTCTAACCTTGATTTAATATCATGATATGCTTTGCTTTATTCTAAAGCTTCAATCTACACTAATAGTCCTTCTCATGCTTACTAGATTTGGTAGTATTATTTTCATGTTATTTTTCAAATATGACATTTTAAATAATTAAATAGTGTTATTATACCTTGTATAAACCTCTCAATTATCATACACTCATTTATTCCATTCACTATGTCATCTTCACTCACTTTGCTGACTCACTAGTCAACACTCAAGGCATAAAACACCAAGTCTTTAATATTAGTCTCATGGATTAAATATGTTGTCATAAATGATCTCTCATGACCTTATTAAACTTTTATTAACACCATTTAACCTCTCATCAAGTATCCTTCATGAATTGACACCCTTCAAGTTCATTAGTGACCCTAACTCCTAGTAGCCTTTTTTCATAATTTCTCTTTGTTTGAAGAATCTACAAGTCATCTGACAAATGTAAGGCCATATTATACAACCCTATATCTACTTAAAGGTATATATAAAGTTTAAATGTCTAAATAACTATACAACTACTAGTTCCTTTGAAAACTTCTTCATAATTAGGCCTTTCTAGCCCTATAACACTTACCTAGACATTAAATCTATATTATACCGTATGGTGTCAAATAAAAATATTTTGATTATCTTTACACATGTAAAAATAGTCCTAATTATAAAAATTCATGATTTTTCACTAGTTAGAATATAATATATAGGCTTTTTGGTTTGGAAACCCAAGCTAGACCAAACATGTAGACTTGTACTAGCCAAAAGGGTTTATAATGGAATAAAATGAGTTGTATCCCAATTCAAGATCTAAAAACAACTTTATAATTTATATAATTACCATTTCATTCCTTCCAAATATTCAATAAACTTAATTATATCATATTATGGTTTATAAGGATCAAAACATAGAGTTTTACATGCCTTTGAGTGACTGTGTAAGGGTTGAGAGTGATCACATTACTATAATTTTATTTAGACACCACTTCAAACTATTTAAAGACCTTCCCAAGGTCTTTCTTAATAAGGCCACCTTAATAAACACCTTAGGTTACTTTATCAAACCTCTCATAGCTTATCCTTAATGAAACTTAGAGTTATGTGTCCTAGTATAGGTCTCTGTAATAACTCAGGGGCCCATTTTCATTTCTAAAGATTCCAAACTTCATAGGGCTATTCTCCAAACTAATGTCCATAATAGTTGTATCCAAACTCAATCAACCTAATATCCATACAATTTATAACAAATTACACTTATTTTTTGTTAGTTTGAGTAATAATATGGTCTTAACCTATGTAAACAAGGTTAGAACCTTATTTCAGTCCTCACAAACTTCATCGACTCTTCTCCTTTTCTATTGATTGTAACTCTATATTTTATTGATTGTCACCTACAATCCATTGTTTGAACCTGTAACTACACATGAAATTAATTTATCATGGCCTCAAGCCTTTCAACAACAATATATGATCTATAACAATCCATATGTTTATTAAGAGAAAATGACACACAACAAAAATAACTTTATTTATTCATGTGAACCAATTTCTGTTACATCTATAGTCCATAAATGGACTCTATCAACTTTTGGTGTTTACATTATTCCTTTATTAGTTTTTTCTCCTTCTTGGAGATCTACTCTCTCTCTCCCTACTCTCCTCTATGCCGCAAAAAAATGGCTTTCCACCTCTTTTTAATCCAACTTCAACTTTTATTATGGTAGTTACCAAAAGAAGAATTCTCTTACATGACCAACTTCAATGTGTCGGTGATCGTTGTGTTAGTTAACATGAATCTTGACTTAATTATTTAGACATATAATGATTTAAAACAAACTTTACAAGATTTATTTGCCCTTTTAAACCAATATTCTCTCATATAACCACCTTATACCATGATTTTGGTCCTCTTAGGCTTAGTTCCAATATTTGAAGTTTCAAATCATCATTTTTGGAGGGAAAAATACAAAAACCTACAAATCACACTCTTATGACTCTGAGATTTTATAAGGTCCCCATAGGATCCTTCACACATACTTTTATCCCTAAACAAACAAATTATTACTCCTAACTAGGACATTTCACCTCAACAACACAAAATGGTGTTTATATGTTTGATGCTCCTACATTCGATAACAACTTTGAAGAATTCCATAAATAATGGATAAATGGACAAAGTACATCCTAGAACAATAGGTGAATAGATGGGAACTTGACATGAGACAATGGAGTCTCAAGAGAAATAAATAATGATGTATAAGGTATCATACATCATGGAACAACAAGGTATATAAACTGATTTATAGTATGAAGGAGATGGACCCCAAGTATAAGTTATGTCACAAGATATGAAAAATAATAATGAGTAAGAGGATTTTATATGGATAGAATTAATTCAAGATGCTGAAGTTGATCCATTAGAGTTCCTAAGTCAAAGTGAAAATAATTTAGAAGTTGTGATACATGAGTTAGAAATAAAATTTTAAGATTAAAGAAATAATATTTCAAATACAAGGATCATTTTGTCGATGGAAATAATTCAAGAATATGAACTTACAAGTTGTACAAGAGTTAAAATTAGAAACAAGTAATGAGTTATAGGAAATAAGGTATACAACCATTAGTACAAGGTGAACCAAACAAATTTGTAAGCCAAGGTGAGCCTAAAACTATGAACAAGCTAAGCATAGAGTCATGTGAGTTTATCAAAGAAAAATTATGGGAAAATGATTATGCAAGTAAAGAAAAAAGGTTAAGAGGATAGAATAAGGAACTTAATAAGATGAAATGGATTCCTAGAGAGGCTTGGAAGAGGAATACAAGAATAATAGAATATGGAAAGGATAATGAGACCCTTGAGGAGACTATCAAGTCTCATGAATGTAATTTATTATGTGCTAAGAATGATAGTGTAGGTATGGAGATGTAAGAGAGGGAGTCACTCCATGATCACATGCATAGATAAGTAGTGAGGCACACGAGCTCATGAAAGATCTAAGGAAAGAGGAGGACATCGATGTTCCTAAAAAAGAAGATGATTGGATTAAGAATGCATGTTTTAAGGAGGACATGATAAGTCCAAAGGTGATTCAAGGAAGGAATAAGAGTAGGTTATACTTAAGAGATCAAAGAGAGGGTAGTCTTAGCCCAAGAATTAGTCTAAGTAGTATGTCAAAAAATGAAAAACAAATATTCATGGAAGGATAGCTACAAATAAATGAGCAAGAGAACAATATAATAAAGGAATAACAAGGTAAGTAAATGATCTATTCAATTGGTAATGCTATATATGAGTTGTTTAGAGGTATGCATGATGATAGTAAGATAAGAGGTTTCTAAGAAGTGTTGTATTATGATGAAACTGAATTGGTTAAGGAAATTTCATTGTATAATGAGCAAGAAGGATATGAGAAGGTGGAGTATCATGAAAAGGTAGTCAAAGAGGATATGATTGAGATTATGATAAGGATTAATATTCCTAAGAAGACATTAGATCATGAGGATAAAGGAGGAAGCATTTTTGAGAAGATAGGCCAATAAGGACTGCATGAACAAACCATGAAAAATGTAGAAAAAAGCTATGGAGTATAAGCTAGAGTGAAGAATAAGAACCATAAATTTGAGGTATAGTATGAGGAAGAGAAATATGATATGGAGGAGATAGAATATGAAGTGGACAAAGAGTTGTAACAGATCATGCACTTCATGGAGGTAGAAGATAAGTTGGCAAAAAGGAAAGACAAGGTAAGGAGACAAACACAAAGGCACCAACTAAGGATAAATGAGAAAGATAAGAGGAGAATCATTAATATGATCTCATAACATCAGATTATAAAGAATTATAAAATAAGGAAGAAGTTAAACAAGGTAGATTTGAGCAAGAGCTCAAATTTTCCCACTTAGGAGCTTGATGTAGAGCATTGCAAGTTGACATAAGTTGTTATTGTGTTTGAGAGTTTCTTGTTAGCCATTTTTAGTTTGATATGGGTGTGATGTGTCTTATATGGTACCATATAGTTTTTTTAAGTCATTTAAAGTCTTTGGTTTGTGTGTTATTGGTCTTTCTGGAGTTTTTGCTAAAAGGGAAGATTTGAAAATTTGAATTTTCTAACTAGGTTTTGAGGTTTTGTGTGTAATCTAAAATTTGATGAAGGTTATGAAGGTATTATGAATGTGTTTAATATGTGCTGCTACATGAAATTATTGTAAAATAAATGTAATCAAAAGAAACATGCCTATGTAACTGCTACCCTACATAGAGTTGGCATAAATGAATTATTTTGCATGTTTAATTTCATAAAATAATAGAAATGCAATTATCAGAGTAGAGAGTATAGTATTAGGTTATTATAGGTGGATAAATTTTAAGTATAGAGGAGTAGAGTCTAAAAAATTACAATAAAAGATCAATATTGAAAGAGAACTTTGTTTGCCTTGTAAATTCTATTTTTGATTGTTGTAGGTGACTAAGATCAAGTAATAAAGAATATTTTAGAGAGAATTTATGAACTTACATGAGTTTCATGGAATGAGAGAAATAATTTATTATTGATTCATTTTTATAGAGTGGATTTTTATAAGTCTTATTTATAAAATAAGGGTTTTAGCTACAACACAGTCTAATTCGTTGTAATTATGTGTTACACAATCGAGAATTCCAAGTAAGTTTGTATTATTGATGATTTTTAAGAGTTATTGAATTATTTTAATCATAAAAATAGTATGTATTTTGTAAATCATAATAATAATAATAATAATAATAATAATAATAATAATAATAATAATAATAATAATAATAATAATAATAATAATAATAATAATAATAATAATCATCATTTTTTAGGCTTATATATCCATTTGGAAGTGTAATATCCCAAGAAAACCTTCACACACAGTCCTATTTTACGCTCAAAAATTTGTATAAGTGATTGTTGGAGCCTTATAGTCATTATCCATGAACATATAGCTATTGGGGAAGGTAAAAAAAGTTGGGTTAGACCTTAAATAGGTATCATAAATATTTAAAGTGGTATAAAACTCAAAAAATATTCCCTTTTGATAGCTCTCAACCTTGTACATGCTTGTCAAAACAAAGCCTAGGGTTTCAAACTTGCAACTTGTATAAATTTTATTTCCACTTGCCAACATTGATAAAAAATTGGAATATAATGTATTTTTATGTGATGTGTATGATTTAATAGGTTTTAAGTTGGTACAATTCCTTAAAATATGGTCACTAGGACTGTGGGATTGAGTTAGACCTAAAGAGACCTAATTGCCAAGAAGGTTGTGAAATAAAAAAGGACTTACATTAAGAGTTGTGACTTAAAACTTTAGGTGAAGTTGTAAGGGGATAAAGGGTATCTTAAAATGTGTTTATTTTTTATATAAAACATACATTTTTTCAAACAAAAATGTTTTATTAAAAGTTAAGGTTATAAGAAAATAGGCCTTAAAGAAGAAAGAGTGAGTTGTGTGAGAGTTATAGCTTTGGGATTGGATATTTTAATTAAATTTATAATTTATTATAGAATAGATAGGTGTATATGCATAGGATACATAATGTGGATATAAGAACTATGGGATCATGTATTAATTTGTCAAGCCTATGAACCTATATCAAAGAGTGAGCAAGCATAGACCAAGGAAAGAGAGTGAGGTCTTAAAATTTGTGATGATGTTGGTGAGAAGGAGGGAAGAGTGTAGAGTATGATAAATATGATATGTATTCAAGAGACAAAGGAGGACTATATGCATGAAAGGAGGTTTGTGATCTTAGTGAAGTGAAGAATGAACAAGGGGTCAAGAGATAATAAAATTACTTGTGACGATAAATCAAATCAGAGATTAGAATAAGGATAAAAAATTGAAATCAGAGCCATTATAAAATTTATTCCCAACCATTTGAAATATTTTTGTATGATCATAGGTTTCACAATAATTTATTCTCTTTGATTTAGCTTATTCATTTGCTGAAACACATCACATCATTTTGTAACTTAGTGACCATATTGAAATAATTAGGGCCACCACAAACCACTCTGTAAAATTTTTCTCATAGTATCATCTCCTATGAAATGACCTCCATCTATCCCCCGATGTGCCTCTTCTAGTTTTTGAGACTGCTCATGATCTAATGTGACTCTACATAGCACCTCACCCTTACTTAGATAGTAAAGGAATCCATCAAAAATACTATATAGAAGGACCTTGGTAATGAGATTCTTCTTAACCTTTTTCATACAACACTCTATAACTATCCCCTATTCTAGAAACTATGTGATTTATTCCAATTATTCCACAATCATAAACCCACAAAATAAATGTGTCTGGAGACTCATCCTTTGACTTTTTCTAGTTCTTCACCATTTGGACTTAACTCAAATAGTCTAGACATACATTATCCCTACCTAGTTTGATGTTGATTCTAAACTAGAATTCTTGGAACATCATTAACCACCATGAGATGCATCCTCCCAATAAAGGTTTATTAAATAGGTATCATAGTGGTTGGTGATTGGTAGATAGCTCAAGAGGTGTGGTCAATATATAATGGTGGAACTTTTGAAGTATGAACATTATTTCCAATAATTCTTGCCCAATTGTAGTATAATTATTTTCTATAGCAAATAATTTTATTCTTTTGAAATGGATTATATGATCTAATCTACATTCTCTTTGATATGTTAACACAACTGTAGCTGTGACTCCAGATGCATCCACATGCACATGGAAAGACTTACTCCAATTTGGTAAGATCAAAATCATTATAGTCACTAATCTCTATTTTAAATCAATATATTCCACTTGACGTTCCTCCATCCATATGAACTATGTTCCTTTCTTTAAATTTTTTTCTAAAAGGGTAGATATAGTTGCATACCTCTTAATGAACTTCCTATAGTATCATGTATGTTGCACCTCTATCAAACTTGTAGGGGATGGCATTCCCACAATTATTGTGATCTTGGCTTGATTTAATAAGATACCCTTACTATAAATCACATGACCTAAAAAAACCCCAAAGGGTGTAAAAAATAAACATTTATTTAAATTTAATGCTATATATAATGATCTACATATCTCTAGCATCAATATAAGTTTAGAAAAATGATTTCTAAACAAAGAAAATATTGACTAGTCATCCAAATAAACCTTCAAAAAGTCATAGATAAAGTATTTAAATGTAGTGATTATAGATCTAGAGAAAATACAAAGTGCATTATTAAACCCAAAGGGCATTAATTTATATATGAATTAACCCCATTCGTTTGAAAAATAGTATTGGCCCTATCTTCCTCTATGATCAGGATCTGATGATATCTACTGAAGTTATCTATGAATGAATAGAATTCATGACTTATGAATACTTTTAAAACTTCATGAATGAATGGGATAGGAAATAGATCATTCACACACACCTCATGCAAGATGTGATAGTCATCACAAACTCAATTCTCTCCAATCTTCTTTGGTTGTATGACCATGGAGCTAACCCAGTTAGCTTTCTCTATAGAAAATATGATACCGACTACTTACATGTGATCTAACTTTACTTTCACTTTAAGTTTAATATTTGGTTTCTAGCGATAAGGTATTTTATTATTGGGCATGCACGCTCCTTTAATTCAATGTGAAAATAACATGAAATGGAAAAGTTATATCCCATAAAACCTTTTGGGTATAAAAAAATCATCAGGGTAAAACTTAAATCTAAGGTTCAGATTAATTCATTTATTGATATCTTGAGAGGATAATTCCTAAAGTTCATCCATACATATTTGTTAAATGGATCCATACCCTTAACTTATATGTATTTTTCAGGGAATACATCTTGGTAATCCCTCAAGAGTTGTATCACTTTGGATATATCCTTTTGGGACCAATAGTCTATAATATATGCCAACTTAGGGACATAATCTATTCTAATGTTACCCACATATTCTTGTAGGATTTCATGGTATAGATTTCATTCTTCTTAAAAATTGAGTCCTGTAGTATCCATTAAGATTTTCTTTCTATAAAATTTAGGTTTCATCTTTTGGTCTTTCAATTGATCTACAACTCACTTAGGAAGTGGTTCAACTTCCTATTTTGGTTCAAATAAATTAGCTAAATCCATATCCTATCTTCATCCACATTGGATGTCTAATCATCCTAATAGTATATCATATGGCATAGCTGAACTAGGACTTGCTCCTTTCCCATTTCTTTTTGTAGATATGTAAGGAACCATTCAAATTGTAGGTTACATTTTCATGCAAAGATAACTCAGATCCACTATATAAGTCTTTGACTCAACCATGACATAGAAAGGTTTTTAATTTTTACAATGCCTTATGAATCAAGGGGTTATCATATTCAAAGATGAATGTTTAGATGTAATATATTTGTACCTACACCCAATGCTTCATCTCTCATCTATGGTCCTTATTTATATACTAGGCAGTTAGAAGAAAATCTAGTGTATATTCAAAAATATGTACCTAGTACTTTATAGCCACATTTTCTAAATTATAGGCTTCAAAACATTAGTAGATATGAAATTATATATAGTCTCCTTATTTTAAAATTATTCAATATTTTCTAATGACCTTTAGCAAATATAATCTGGATAAAATTATTTTACATACTTCATCCCAACTTAGTTGCCCATTATGGTGGATTGATCACCAATTCATAGTAATCCCATTCAATGAAAAATTGAGATCACTCACCCTATTATCAACATTTGGTACATGTTGAAATCATAGAATAAATTGGATAACATATTTAGTGGAAAAATAGTGATGTATTTAACACTCCATTGCAAAGACCATCCATAGAGGACATATCTCATCATCTCCCTTGAACTAGTTGAGAATGTGCATATCAAAGTTCCCACTCACTGAAGAAGATATATCCCATGATGGGATGCCTTAGAGAGTTAGATATATGTAATCTTTGTCTATATGACCAATTTTGTAGACAAAAACTATTCCAAACTGAGTTGGTGAACTTATAGACATCGATCACACATCCTCTTTTTCTAGCTATAAAATCCCTATGTGATTTAATATAGGTTTGTAAAGTAGATTTTATTTTCATAAGGAATGTAAGGGTTGGATAGAACTATCATAAATAAATCCACATTCAATATATCATAGAGCTTGTTATGTGTCTTCTACATTCACTTCCATCTAATTGGTTTCTCCACAAACATATGGTGAATTAGGCTCTTTGGGGATGCAATATGGTCTTTATACACATTTATTCAAGGTAATTACCATCATTTTATCTCCCTGATGAGCATCTAGCTAATTTATGAGTATGTTAATGGTCATCTAACCATCATAAACTAGCTTTTTACCAATAAATATAAGGTAGTGAGTCTCATCCATATTCATATTTATCACTTCAAATTCATTACATAGACTCAATTTTAAAACCTTGATTTCCAATTCCTCCAAGTGATCAATGGGTTTAACTCATCCATAATCTGCAATTGTAAAAGTGACAAGACTATAACTCAATGTAGGTCACCCAATAGTAACTCACATTGTTCTTAGGATCATGTTGATGGTGCCCCCAAAATTAAATACTACATTGGGTTTTTCATACATTGTTAACTCAATATCCATCTTAGAATCAACATCTTAAGGTTTTTTAGTCTTAACAACCATATAATTCTATCGATATATTTTTTTTCTATGTGCATTCTAGTAGGTTATGTACTAGGTTGGTGATATTCTATGTAGTGTCTTCATTATGCAAAGTGATAAGTAACTTCATGAGGTCTGTCAGGGTAGTGAGAACACCATATTGTCTTAAAATGCATTATATAAATGGTTGTAACACCATTTTTAGTAGTCTCTTACTTTTGGATTGTCTTAAAAATATGCACAACTTCATGTATTAGTATTTTCTCAGTGGCTAGTTTAGGATACTTATTTAGTAAAAATCTCATTATCCCATGATCTCTTAGAATATCAAAATGTGGTAGTTCATGTTTTGTATGTTTTTGGTGTGTAATAGCATCTTCTAAACATTATTTATTAACCATAATCACATTCTATATTACCTTCTCTATGTGTTATTTATCCACAACCAAATAATCTTTTATGTCATGTTAGTCAAATATCCTATAGTAAGTGTAGTAGGACTATCATTGAGGGTTCATGGGATAATTTATTTGTATATGATTAAATTATCTCCATAAGTATCATTGAATTGGATTTTATTGGGAGTTATTTCATCTACCTCCTTACAATCTACCTTGATATCCTCCTCTACCTCCTTACAATATACCTTGATATCCTTCTCTACCCCCTCAATATCCTCCCTTATTTATTTGGAATCCTTAGGTATTTAATTATTGTGGCTCAAAGATCCCAAAGTCTTGTTGAGCATTCCACCCTTGATGTTGTTGTATGCCATCATGCCCATCCATTGATACCAAGAAAGTGATGGTGCCCATGTTACTTGTTATGTTTAGGGAATATATAGTGTCCATTTTTAGGGTGGAGACTTCCATGTCTGTGGTGGTAGTGTCCATCCTACCATACCTAAAGGTTGATGTTGAGGTTCTTGAGGAAACCATGGCACACCTAATAATGTTTTACCTATCATGCTAACTTTTGGTTTGGGAATTATTTGAGTTGTATTAGTTTTTTTCTACATAATGATTACAAACATGTTCTTTGTAATGTCTTCCTTTAATTCTTGAAGAGATATACAACTCTTCTCATCATGATTAGGTGACTTGAATAAATTACAATATAGGGTTTATGGATTATTGACATACTATTGTAGAAAATGATAGTGAGATGTTGAATGTCGTACCACTTTATAGATTTATTAGAACTCTATTTTGATTCTTAGGCATTCATGTATGTGATGCCCTTCCTTCATGCACTCTATGCAACATAGTCCTAACTTAGGCATGTATCCCCCTCTTGATATTGGTCCATCCTTCTTATTAATGTTTGTACAATGTATTATATCTTAGAGCTTGAAGTTGATGTATCACCATAGTCTTCAATATGTTTGAACCTACTTATAGCTACCTGCTCATAAACCTTATTGTTAAACTAAGTTTGTGTGATGGTGAACCATATTCCTATCTACAACCCTTCCACAAATCATGTTGCTTTATCCTTTTCTTATATAAAAAATTATACCTTGTTTATTACATCAACAAATATGTGATCATATTCACAAATGGTTTATTTTACTCCCTGTTAGATTTATTTCAAATTTTGTATGGTTTGAATAGAATATTTTGTGATTTTAAATTAATATGATAAGCATATATTTTATCTAATGTAGGTATTTTTTATTAAAATATCTATGGTATATGAATTCTAATACATGTCCACTCAAATTTGCAATTGGTTCACACTTTTTTACTGCATCATCAGTAATTCCTTTAGCCTATCACTTCATGTCACAAGTGAACAAGTATTTTTTTGGGTCAATAGAACCATCATAGGCTGCCATATGGATAAAGGCTCCCAACTAAATTTCCATACTATTTTTTATCACATTTATCATAGTCGATTGATTAATAACTAGTATCTAAATATTTTTTGTGATAGAGGGAAATCTAGTATTATTGTTTGGATAGAGTGAAATAATTGAGATTTCAACACCTGCTATACTTCTAATCATTTTAGTGATGAATCTAACTTATATGTATACTCATCCTTCCTCTTTTTCTAATATTTTGATTTCCATTATGAACTCCTTTGCTTGTATAAGAATCATAGGGTTTGTCTCTATCAACATTAATGTTTTTATACTCTTCTTTTATTGTTCAATAAAACTACATGCAATTTCACAGTGCACTACCTTTTGTGCCTCAATTACTTTCTAGTGAATTTATTTTTTGAATCTTCCTTGCTAGTCCTCATCTTTCAAATTTTTATTATTCTTTCTTTGATTTGGAAAAACATTATGGTTGGTGGATGTGTGCTCCCATGGTGTATGGTATGTACATCTAATAACATATCTATCTAAACTTGAACTTATGTTATGTCTATGACTATATGGAAATTCTATTTATCCTTCATGGAATACCCTTATATAAATATAAAAACTCTTAATTACCTACTATACTTATACACTATTTTCTTCCTCTCCCTCTCTTACTTGATCCTCCTCTCCTCTTTCTCTCTCCATACTAAGCA
>JARHVA010005942.1:147500-165000 GCA_037957365.1 Torreya grandis | reverse complement strand
AAATAAAACATAGTATGTCAAAGTTGAAGAGGAATGTATCATGATTCAAATTAGTTATTTTTATGAATTTGGGTAGAGTGAAGAGAGGGATGTTTTTTATGGGTGAATCTCCCATAGGATTATTAATAGGAAAATCAAAGGTTATAGTCTTATAGGCTTCTTCATGATTATCTTCCATGATTTTTTGGGATACTTGTAGATTGGAAAGTTCTGCCACCCACTTTACAAATCCTTTGTTAACTTTTTGCCATGGTGTTTAATGAATAATGGTCATAAGTTTCTTAAAATGAGAGGAAGGTATTCCTATTAGGGGTGATAGATTGAGACTTTATATAAATTATTCATGAAGTTTAATAAATATGTCAAAGGTTTCAATAGGTTTTATATTCTTCTTTGTGGCTATAAGGACTTTGAAATCTCTTTTATAGAGGAGTTTACGTGAGGGTGGAGTGAGATAATTAATTTATCCTTAAGTGTGGCGTGGCCAAATAGATACTTTTTGAAATAGAGCAAAGATGTCTATCTCAAATGTATGAGTATCTTCATGTCCTTTGTTCTTATATCATATTATCGATTTAGCCAAAAAATCTTATGCTTCTTATTCTACCTCCAATAGTTGGTGTGAATCAAACAAAATTATTTTGTTATTTATTTTATACAATCTTTATATTGATACATACAAGTTATCTGTTACTATAGGTGATGTTTTTTGTTATTACAGGTGATAAATCCATTGCTAATGCATGTGATACCCTTGTTAATACAAAATATATCACAACTTCTCCTTCTAAACAAAAGCTCGGGTTCCTAGACAAACTGATTCCTAAGTAACATATTTCATGCTCCATAGAAATGCTTCCACCTTATTTCTATATTTTTTATACCTTACCCTAAATAGGGTTAATTCGAGGGGTATATTTTTGGTGTTTTCATACTCTAATTTATATAAAATTAAAATCTAACATAGAAATTAGTAAATTCACTCTTTAAATTAATAAATATTATTCTAATCACATGCACTAGCAATGGATTTATCCCCTATAATAACAAAAACATCACCTATATATATATATATAATTCTAAAAATCAAGAATTTTATTTCTATAAAGTAGGAAATTTACTTCTATGAAAGTAGGAAATCTATGTCTATGAAATCAAGAAAATTATCTCAACCCTTGGAGATTATAATGCTGGACACCTATAGAAATTATGCCAAAATAAATGGTAGAATCAATTCCATAATTAAAATTGACATACTAAAATCACTATGTATAACCCAACAAAATGTATGCCTGAGGGGAAGACACTTGGTTTATTGAGAATGTTCATTTATTAAATTATCAACCTAGGGTTTGTATACTTTGGTAAGGTGTCGGAACTATATGTGCACACTAATATATTTGGTATGTTATGACACTAATGGTTTTGTATAGTAAATACACTTTGTAGAATTATAAATGATAGAATGTAAACACTCTTACATGAAGGAAAAGTATATAAATGAAACTAAGACTATTTTGGGTGATTCATGTGTTTTGAACTAAAAAATAATAAATAAACCATATTTAAGAATAATTACTTATAATGAAATATATATATATATATATATATATATATATATATATATATATATATATATATATATATATGTATCAAGAGACATAAATACACACAACTATAAATCTAAACACATAACTTGAATATAAAAGATGTACTTAATGAATGAGATTGTGACAACAAATCCTAAAAAGTGGGACCTACTTGGTTGGACTTGCATTCATCCCTTCCTTTGTTAACAAATGCTTTAGCTCAAATCACTTCAATTGATACAAGTATGTAGTAGTATAATGTTTTATACAAGGAAGTTCAAGTGATTAAAAATGTTTCATTACAAAATATGCTTCTATGCTTACCTTAATTCATAACTCTAATCACATAAAACTCTTCCCCTATTTAGAAAGGAGGTGTTTATTATCTAAAAAAGACATAATATTTATAACTATAAGATTCTATGTAATAAGAGAAGTCAGAAGTTGAGATGGTTAAAACCATATAATGTATAATTCATAAATGAAAAGGATGATCAAATGGTGTTCCCATATAGTTACAAAAACTTCTCATCATGTTTCATGTTTCTTGGAGACCATTGAGTGAGTTGGAAGATGGTCATCATTGACACCAATAAATTTTTTTATGATCTAGAAAATGTCCACTGATAGTCATTATTATAGGTACACTCAACTAGTTTATATAGGTGCACCCAGTTAGTTATTATAGGTGTTCCCTAGTTGTTGTGGGTGTTTTACATTACAATGTATAGTCAAACAATGGATATGAGTATGTATGCCATAATGGTTATGGGATATTTGAATATAAAAACACATATATTTTGATTCTAATTAGCCAAAAAAACATAAACCATTATGAAACCATTGAACCATATTAGAAAACTTAGAAATAATATATTTAAACTTGAGATTTCCTTTGAAATACATACATACATACTTATGAGAATATTATTGAGTCTTTTGGAATGGAAATTATTAAAAAATGAATAAATTAAGAAAGGTTTATAAATTTGATGAGACCATTATTGGGGCTTATCAACATGCCTAGTCATATAAAGTGCACAAGCTAAAAAGTAACATGAAGATTAAAATACCATCACATGTCATCAATATAAACCAAAGTGTGTGTGTGTGTGTGTGCACATGTGGGTGCATACATGCATGTGTGTGTGTGTGTGTGTGTGTGTGTGTGTGTGTGTGTGTGTGTGTGTGTGTGTGTGTGTGTGTGTGTGTGTGTGTGTGTGTGTGTGTGTGTGTGTGTGTGTGTGTGTGTGTGTGTGTGTGTGTGTGTGTGTGTGTGTGTGTGTGTGTGTGTGTGTGTGTGTGTGTTTGTGTGTGTGTGTGTGTGTGTGTGTGTGTGTGTGTGTGTGATGTCAAGTTCATGTACATTATTTGTCTTAATAAAATGAACTCTATAGAGGGAAAATGTATCTCAATATCTCAAAAACTAAAAAACTAAATGTATAACCATGTAAATATCTAATACTACACTCTTATTAGTGTCCACTATATACCCCTCCATAATTTGTATCTCCAAGACTCCTAGACCTCCTCCACTTATGAAGAGGACATAATGTTGAGGATTGTCATGGGATATGGATCATAGGTTTGCTCATGTTTTTCCTTGCATGGAAGATTGTCCCTCCCCTTGTTTTTCATTTCGAAGTAGCCTAACCTCCCCTATCTTCCAAAATATCACTCAAAGTTTGTACCTAAGCCTCTATCGATATATATCACCTATAAATTTATGATATCTTACCTCATATTGGATAACACCATAGATGTATTATAATTTAATTCAAAAATATTTGTATGCATACCTATCATAATAGGATATCCCCTAGGAGTAACAAAATCTCATCATAGGTCAATCTGGTGCCAATTTGAAATAGGTTGATTATTCATGGTCCTCAAGCTAGTGGTTGCCTTTGAAACCATAGAAATAAAATAGACATTAGATCTAGTCATATTAAAATGAAAATAGTAAGCTAATAGTCATGTTGAAATAAATACAATAAAAAGTTAAATTAACAAACCAACTATTTAACTTAGATCATCCTCATGTAAGTCTATATCTAATTCATCAGCATATCCCTCCTCCTCCTCATATCCATCCTCCTGTTCCTCCTCATATACCTCCTACTCTTCATTTTCCACCTTTGGTCCCTCTTCACCCTCTTCCTACTATTGTTTTAGGGGATCCTAATATATGGTGGTGGTGCAACCTAATACTATCCTATAACTATTAATGTCAATGGAATATGCACATATATCAAACCTTCCTCTCCTCTTGTAGGTTATTTTAGTGGTCCCTCTATTCTCCCTCATCCCAATCACCCTCACAAAGGGAACTCATTACGTTAAAATATGTCATACTAGTCTCCCAATATATTTACCCTAACCTCTAGAATTCTTATATATACTGCTAAGGGTATGCAGAGGTTTCCTGTGAAGGCATCACAAATTGTTATGTCACCATATTCATGGGGTGCACCTTGATTTCTAGCCATAAATATTGAACATGTTGCACTCTTATAACATATATCATGTATAATCCTCATCATACCCTTATATGTCAAGGCCATTATATTGACCATTGTCAAAGTCCCAAATTTTAGAATAAAAGAACTAAATAGTGAAACCTTTATCAATTGTGAGGATTTAATAGCCCTGACATCCCTAATAGTAACTTCTCTTTAGTAGGAGATCGTCTTCTCATACATACAACTCATGATGAGCATAAGGTGACTAATGGAGAGAGTCCCAAATTATATAATCCTTGTAGATCCTAGGAAAAACCTCTTTATCCCATGATTAGCATAGGATTCTCTCTTTGATTTACTAAATAGTATAAGACCAACTATGGATTAACCAATTCATGCACTTTTTCCCCACTAAATGGGATGAAAGGATCCTAATTATGGATTTGTGTAGGTTTAGGATTGCATATCCCTATACCTTCAAAAGTCTCACACAAAAATTTATACACACATTGAGTGTGACCACATATCTAAAATACTTTACCCAATCAAAATCCTCTCCCCTATTGGTAGCATCCTATAGTGTCATAAGATGACCTATCATTTGTAATCCCAATACCTAGTATATATCAACTAGAGTGATCCTCCACTCCCTTGTATCCTATATAAGATAGAAAGTGTTCTATCCTATGTACAAATAGGTAAATATAGTACATATTATCTTTATTGATGGGGGTATGATCCCCACTTGAGTGATCCTAAGAATCATAACCCTATCTAGTATAGATAGCTCATCATCCATCAAAAGTTCCATAATCCATGGTAGTCACTCATGATTCCTGGCCCATTTCCATCGTAGATATCTCTCATGTTTTAATAAAACATCATAAATTACTCCCTAACCCTTTTCTAGCTTCAAAATTGAGTAAAACACTCTTTTTCCCCATTTAAGACAAAACCATCATCTTTTATAGGTGATAGTTATGAAACAATTCCATGTGTGTTATCATTTATTTGTGGTAGTTACAAAACTACCACACAGTCATCAGGAGCATAATATCCATACCTAATAATAATGGAAATTACATCATTACCACTTTAAAGGTATAACCATCAGTCTGTGAAGACTGACGGTTTCATCTTGATGTGGTAGTTTTGATCACTAGTCATGACCAAACAAGAACCCTCCCCAATATCCCAAAAAAATATCCAAATTTAAAAAAAATGACAATTACCTAACCTATTGTACTCCCAAATACCATTAATATAATAAATTTTTATATTCAATGAATTTTAAGTGTTTTGTATCAAAAATTAATAATTGGGGAAAATTGGTATAACTGATCAAAGCTATCCTAGATCTGACTTGCTCCAACTCTAGCTAGGCACTCCCAATATCTTATTTGTGTTTTTCTATTGATAAAATCTATCACCATAAATGTAAAGATAAAAAATCTCACAGATCACTTTGCAAAAATGATTTCTATTTTTGGCAAATTTTTGAATCTATAGTCTTTCAAACTAGCCTTATGTTTTAAAACTTTTATTTTTGTAAATGATAATCTCATATTTTACATTTTTTATATATTTTTATCTTCCAAATAATTTATTTTTTGTCCCACAATAACAAGTTTAACATTTCTTATTTCCCGTGGCATGTTTGTATCTCATTTTGATTTTGCAAGTTTATGTCACTCAACCCTAGTTTTCGTCCCTAGACAGGATGTTTTAGGTATTATAATCACCCCTATATATATCAAGTAATATTGTTCATGTTTTGATTAGTTATTATGTTTTCCTCTTTTTTTTAAAACTTCACTTGATTCCCATTTTTTGTTCACAGGTCATTACAGAATCTCAGTTGGCTTCAATGTGTTGGATAGGTAGGTAAGGTAAGTTTTATAACCATCATTTCAAATTTAGTACACAAATTATTAGGACCACACCCTTTTATATTCATGACAAGTCATCATCCTGAGGGGGCAATATGTAAGGACCCAAAAATTATACTATACAACCTTTCATTAAAAATCAATGATGATATAAGGACCTCTACCTATATATATGCTCAGACTTGAATTTATCTATCATTATGAATTTTATGCACATTTAAACCTATTTTTAACCTTTAAAGTTTATTTTTTTGATTCATTTTGGTCTTAGTATTTAAGCTAACTCAAAATTGATAAAACTGCCAATTTTACTTATGGGATCACCTTTTATTATGACAAAAATGCCCCTTGTTAAAATGTTATGACCTAGTGATTTCATAAAATGTCATGATAGAAGTACTAAATTAGTGGTATTTTTGTAATTATATAGGGTTGTATTATAACCTATGAGGGTGGTCTCATCACCATGTGTGAGTTTTAAACTGTCACATGTAAACATTGGCAATTTTACCACAACTTACACATTTTAAAATCTAACATCTAAGACTTGAGTTATGACACATTCTATATGATTTTATTCATTTTTATTCCTTGTTTTATATTTTTTCACCCTCATGATATACTTTATTATCACTAACATTATTTTTATCGAATATTATCTGTCTCACCTCTTCTAAAATTGGTTTGAGTTCTAGTTCACTATCACATGCAACCTCTTTCTTCTCTTACAAGTACTTCTCTTTCTTAGAGTTTTTTATCCATTATTTTCATTATATATTGAAGATTTTTAATCATAAAGATTTTCAACCTTCCTAATTTTATTTTTGGAAATATCATTTTCTTTACTTTTTATCAATCTTCTTGTTGTTCTATGCAAGGTTGGAGAGGAGGATCCATGAATTAGAAACCAATTATTTGACTTTGTGGATTAGTCCAATCACTATTCATCTACTCTTATTTTCAAGATTAAATTATTTTCTCATTTTTTTTAAATTCATCATTTTTTTATACTTTCAAGAATAATTATTGAGCAATCAAGGAGCTAACATACCTAAGCATAGTATACTCACTAAAAAAATATTTTTCCTTCATTTGGTCATCATTATTGATTAGGTTATGGATTTTTACTTTCCATTTTGCTTGATTAGATTAGATTAGATTAGATTATAAATTTATTATTTTATAATTTATATTTATAAAACTTAAACGAATTTGAAAATAACTCTTCTCCTCTCTTTCTTTTACACCAAAAAAACACCTTAGATTTTAGTTGTTTGTGTTTACATATTAGATTCTCTAAATTAACGCATTTTCATTAAAAAATGTAGGGTATATTATAGGAAAAAAATAAACCAATTTTTATTTTCAAAACAATTAATTTTCAATTTTAGGAAAGTTCTACATTCACAAACAAGCATATACACAAAAAACTAGAAAAACTACAAAACCTAGGCAAAAGAAAGTTTGCATCATCGATTTGATTTTATTCATTAGCATAAGAAAATAATTTATTCATAAATAATACAATAATAAATTTTATTTATATTTAATTTAATAATATACAATTTATTTTGGAAAACAATAATTTGAAAACACAAAAACTAGTTTTCATAGCTTGCATGTTTGACAAATCAATTTTTGAATACTTAGAAAGTTATACTTTCTAGGGTTTAAATTTTTATTTTTACTTGAATATTGGGAAAATTTTATTACATAATAGTTTAATTCATTCATAATTTAAAAATAAAAAAATAATTTTTCATTCAACTTGCATATAAACAAAATCTTGCACTTGAAAAGGGTAAAAATCATCACTTACATACCTAGCCTAGATTTTAGTTTTAACATCGAATGCATCAAAATATCACTAAAAATATGAACAAACTAGAATTTAATTTCATTTAAATTCATAATTAAGTTAATAATTTTAAATTAATTTTATTTTTTGGTAATTAGAATAATTATCTTTTATTTATCAAATATTACAAAAAATAAAGAAAAACACAACCAGTTAAGCCTTATCAAGATGAACACATGTACAAACCCCTTATTTACAAATTTAGAATATAAATGATCTCTTTCATACCATTTATAGACAATATAAATGCTTAATAAATCTATTGCATCATTATATTTTTGTCTTTTATGACACTTCTATAGCATTCATACCTTATTAGAGCTAATATCTTCCCTAGGGTTAGATATCTTGTTCCTAGTAGTAACATTCAAAGTGATATCACCATAAAAATTAGAAAAAAGGTTTTTAATTCCACACCATTTTACCATATCATTATTAACTATATCAATATTATTTATTATCAAGAACATGTGTATGCAAATCCTATCATTATACCCATTCATATGTGAGGTCATAAATATAATAATCTCTAAGTTTAGACCTTCATCATCCCTCCTTTCTCTCTCCTTGGGATGAGCCTCATAATATTCTCATTAGATAGTCATATTATATTCATTGTATAGCCTAAAATAGTTTATCATATCCATAGAGTCATCTAACCTAACTATACCCGGTTTGTCATCCCTATTATCGAACAAGAAGTCTACTACATTATCTTTGTTAACACTAAAGGACATTAGAGTTATTTTTTTGCATCATTTAGCTACTCTTAATGATCAATATGATGTTTTATGTATATTATGGTATTTTTATGAGGATCCATTACCTCCCTTACCTCCCATCATCAAAAACCACATTCCAATACTTCATCCTAACCTCTATAACCCTTAGACCTAGTCATTCCAATCATATCTTCATAAGTTATATCAGCCAGATGTTGGGAACTAAAGCACACAAGGTTGGTGTGTTTATTTACATGTGTACAATCACCTACCCTTAAATTTTCCTTTTTCTGTAATATGTTGGTTTTATTTATATTTTAATCTCAATTGGTCTTGGGAAGTCCCAACTACATTATTATATCTATTTTAATCTTGTCCATCCATCCTTCCAAATATTTTTATATATAATTAATGTAAGATTTTTCCTTCCATCCTTAGTTGGAATGTATGTTAGGGGAGGAATAGGACAATGTTTTGAGATAAATAAATTTTGGTAGAAGTAATTTAAAAAATTCAAAGTGATAATCTCAGATGCAATTTCATGTGAGGTTTTTAAGGATAGTAAGATGTTTACATATTAGAATAAGGATGATCACAATGCTTTCATAATTTTTATACCACCTCAAATTAATGTGTTAATGTTAATATATAACATTTTTATATGAAGTGAAAATTTCAATTTCAAATCTTATTCAGACTTAAAATCAATGGAAAAACTAGAGATTTATATAGATTATGAGGCATATTGTATGATACAAGATTATTCAAGATCCATTATGTGGAAAAATTGAATGAGGTTTTTGCATGAGGTTGATTACTGGACCCAATAATGAATCATAAGACCTAACAATTTTTTTGTAACTTTAGTTAATCAATCAATGTGGCATCTCTGAAGTGATAATTGATGGAGATTCATGGTAATAAATAACATACTTTTGAAAAGGAGGTGACAATGTTATATGTTAGAAAACATTCAAATAAAATTAGGGTATGTTATCTATTTAAACCTATAAATATAAATTTGGGTTATCTAGATGTTAAAGGGGTATATACAAATTAAATGGTACAAGGGTGATAATTATATCTATAGTAGGTGAATTAGATGTTAAACTCAGATACAAGCATACATTGAATTTATTACGTTGAGATAGTATAAATAGGTAAAGTACATTTATTTTAGATATATAAATGACAAATAATTGATGTACTTAGCTTATTATAATGTTAATACAATTATAGATATAGAATAGGTATAAAGTAGTTGGGAAGGAGATTCTAGAACAATTGTTAGATTTTGGTTCTGATCCTTCTATCTATCTAGATAGTAACGTTATCTGGGATGGTTACATCAATGTTATTATCTAGGTTCAATGCTAGTGTCTTGTATGAAATATTTATTAGAATATGATGCAACCACCCATATGCTTAAGGGTTTTTCCTCACCTTCACTTTAGTGCATTCAAATCTAGGTCATGGATAGTTGTTCCTTGTGAAATGGTAAAACCCTAACTTTCTATGTTCATTATGACCTTAGGGGAAAATAGGTTAGTGAGAACATAGTGTCAAGATAACTTAAATACCCCACTATCAATGGGTGCTACCTACATATCTAATACTTTTAAATAGGGACTTAGACTCATGTATTTCTCCCTTACATGTTGGCTTATGTGTGAGTCATTAAATATGTGAAAAGAAATTACAACAGTGATTTATCTTGTAACTTCATAAATGAGCAACTTGGATTGTTCCTTTAGTGTTTTAAACCTATATATGTGAAGTCCCCTATGACTTGTATGGAAATATTAATAAAGGGTGAAGCTTTATTGAATTGAATGCTCTTTGGTATTTTTTACTTATTGTATCTAAGTGAAGAATGAATGAGGCTTGATATTATATTTATATCAATCCTTTTGGATTAATAAATTACATTAAATCACTTATTCAAACCATTAGGATAAGTTTAATTTGAAAATCAAATGAATTTAGGGCACTGGATGATAAAGTTAAGACATGATAGTATTGTCGACATTAATGTCTACCTAAATGTAGTGTCTAGGGAATAGAAAAGCAGGTATGGGTTCTAAACTTGTAGATATGGAAGATAAGTATATTTAAATAATTATTCAAGATATAAAACCCAATTCATCAATATGGGACTAGTTATACTAAGATATATAGGCCAAGGGGCACAAAATAGAGCATATGTGAGACATGAAAAAAGTAAGAAATGTGTAGAATTGAGAGGAATAACTAAGGTTTGAGTTTTCAACTGAGGTGATATATAATCATAAAATATGATCTAAGTTTACACCCATTTAATATATTAATTAAATTTTTAGTTTAATAAAAAAGAATGTGTACCTAGGTGTGTATACACACCTTATCTTTGTGTGTGCCCAAATCAAGTGTTTTTCCAGTGATTGACCTACAACCAAGAACACGTTATAGTATAAAATTTGTGCATATAATTTGGGTTTAAATTAATTAAAATATATTTAAATTGAAAGAGCAAGGTATAGGAGTACACCTATGTGTCAATGTAACCACCTTGCCTATTGGCAAGTTATTTTAATAAATATGTATCATTATAAGTTCTTAAACTCATAGTAGGAAAAATATAGATAAATATTTAAAGTGCATATATCGAAGGAGATAGAGAGAGGTAGAGAGATATTGGAATTCTCATGACCCCAACTTTGGATTAAAAGTGAGTTTCCACCTGATAGTTGAGATTAACTCAACCATGAAACCCAATGATACCTATAACCTAGTGAGGTTGGATGATCAGGTCCAACCTAAAAACATAAAAATATTGAGTGATTTGATCACCTCAACCATATCAAAAATTTAACCAACTACTATAGTATATTGGCTCAAAATATTTTGTAAAAGTCTATGGGGTATTAATATGAAAAGTCCATGATATGGAAAAAATCCATAAAAGAGTTTTGGAATCTAAAATTGATTTGTATTTTTCAATATTAGGCACATTTTTCATAAAATATGCACCTTAGATATATCTCATGGTAAAATTATGTATAATAATAGTACCAATATATAGAATTTTACTATAAATATGAATCCGAGTCATATAACTATATGTTTTGGCCAATTCAAATAATTATGTAAGTGTAGAGGGAATGCTTCCAAAGACTGAACACATTATATATGGATAAATATAAAAATGATATAAGTACCAATGTGGAGGACATGTTCCCAAACATGCCCCACTATAAACTAGAGGTTTTAAACATTAAATAGGTGTGGAGAACATGCTTCCAAAGCATGACCCACTAAATCTAGGAACTGATATAAGTATTATATACTAAATGAACATGGAGAACATGCTTCCAAAGCTTGCCCTTAGTGAATCAAATAACTATGAATGTGTGGAAGCCATACCCATTTGACATTCCCCTAATAATATGCGCCCCCACCCCACTCCTCCCCCCCCCCCCCCCCCCCCCCCCCCCCGCCCCCCCGACCTTTAAGGTGAGGGAAAGATCATAACTAGTAGTTACCTCACCTCAAAAGGATAGGAAAAATATATAATCTATGAATGTAACCATGAATAATATATAAGGGAACATGTCTAGGTAGATATAGCATTTAAGTGCATAGAACCAATGTGATCACATCAAGGACTAGAAAGGTAACACAAAATTATATTATTATTAGGATCATGTATGTAACTAGTATTAAAGGATATTTTCAAGACCTTAGGTTTGTCTTAAATAAATGGCTTCTGAATAAATGGTTTATAAATAAATGGTTTGATAATTTGAGTATATGTGTATGAAAAACCAACTAAACTATAGGTTGGAACTTTGTTCTTGGAAATCGATTGTTATTGTTTATTTTCATCATTAGCAACCTATGGTATATAAACTATAAAAACTTTTCCCATATTCTCTTACTCATTATCAAAATATGTATTTTGATCATTCTATAATATTACGTCTATGTCTAGACAAACAAACCAATTTTAAGATGCATCCAGCTCAATATAAATTTAGGAATTGGAATAAGGAGATTTTTATGAAAGGGATGAGGTTTTCTATAAAGGTTTTGGATTTTTTGGTCATGATGAAAGTTTCTACCCATCCCTCAAAAAGAATATGGTGATGGAGGTGGCTAAGAATCCAGTTGAGACTGGGAATAATCCATCATATCCCCTAGAAAAGAAGATGGAGATAGAAGTGGTTAAGAAGACATTTGAAGTTGGGAATAATCCACTAGATCCCATGAGGACTAAGGTTAATATTATTAATAAAAATTTGGCCTAGAATAAAGGTCACAATACTCCATCTAAGGACAAGGGGCTCTTAATAAACTCTAAGGAGGTGAATTTTTATCCTAGGTTTTCAAAAGGGTGCTTAGAATCGATGCTGTCATTTTATAAAGAACCTATACAACTAAATAATAGTAAATTGAAAGGAAAAATGAGTACTCCCAAGGGTGATGGATCCCCTTTAGATTCCCCAAATCTAAAGGTTAAATATTTATTGAAGGGAAGGTCATCTTTGAGCTCTCCTCGAATGATTTACATGACTCCCTCCCCAATAAATAAAAGTGTTGGAAGCCCTCATCAAAAAAATTTACCCATTAATTATAACTTGTATAATTTTTTTAATAATATAAAAAATTATAGTTGTACCTATTAATTCATCAAGGAAACCCCCTTACCTGAGATGGGGAATTAGATAGAGGCAAAACATTATAATAAAGGAAAGGAGAAAAATGACATCTGAGGCCACTACAAGGGGAAGGAAAAAAAATAACAATGATGAAAAACCCCTAGAGTCTAGTAAAGGAAAACTTTAGGGATTATAGAGGATTCTAAGATAGTCCAAGATTCTCTAATCTCCATATTACATGTTCTAGTTAGTTAGGGTCCCTTGGGACTTGGAAGTGATAAAAAGAGTTTTTGGGTTTTTGTGTCTATAATTTTTGAGTTATACTATTGCGACCTTGGAGGGTTCCTATGTTGCATTTATTTTTTTATTTAAGTTGGTAGCTTGGTTAGGGTATTCTTTCTCATCTTGGGATATCTCTTTATACTAGTTGTTTTAGAATTAATTTCTCTTCCTTTATAACCATTTTTTTAAAATTTTGAATGTATGGAGAATATTTCCCTTCAATAAAAGGTGGTGGTTATAACATTTATTACTCTACTCATGCATGAGTAATTTCAAACATTCTCTTACTGACTTAGTTTCAATTAATTTTGGAAGTCAGAACTAACCCTTTGAAGCACTAAACACTATGTCAAGAATGGAAGAGGAATCTATGAAATGGGATTGCATGCCTTCGATGTTTAAAGCTACTAGTTGGAATTTAGTTATGTGCATTCCCAATAAGGTCCTTAAATAAATGGAATAGAATTATGGAAACTATTTGGTGGGAAAATTTGTGGGAGAAAGGCATGGCATCAAAACAATCAAGAATTGGACATAAAGAAAATAGAAAGGGATTGATGAAGTTAAAAATTTTGTACCTTCAAACTACGTTTATTATTATTCTTTTGATTGTAGAGATTATTACACAATAATAATTAATGAAGGTCCATGGTTGATGTGAATGGAAATCTTCATGCTTCAAACTTAGACATTAAACTAGTCTCATTTAAACTTCAAGATTGACTGACTATATCTATGGCTAGAAATTTATGGTCTTCCTCCTACTTTTGGATGGACTAGACACTGGAAAGCATCCTAGGAATATTTGGTTCATTAGATATTATTGAACTGACCACCCACTCCAATAAAAGGTTGATCTCAATTAGAATTTATGTGCTAGTGATCCAAAACTCAGATGTTCTGGTTGATAAATATTTCAAGAAAATAGAAATAATATAGTAACAATGAATTCTCTGATAAGAGATGTATTATTACTCAAGATCGCAATACAACTATACGCTTATCTCTGGGAAGAGATGTCTGATTTTCCATTTCAAGTTACATCTTTATTTATACCCATTTTTAAAGCAAGGGGAGGATGTGAAAGGTCACCAATATCAAAGGAGATTAAGTGGTTCAACTTACACACTTTAAAACAATACAGAATTTGAGGAATTACTATTTTTAGAAACTTACTATTTTTAGACTACATTACTAAAATTGAAATTTAGGGCACTTCCATTGGCTTTTCAAGGGTCAAACTTCATCAATAAAATATCTATTCCATATCATGGTGTTATCCTCATTCTTATCTTTCCAACAGTTCAAAAGGAAAGTCAATTGGAGCTACAGTGTAAAAGTTATGACTCTCGGAAGTTCCATCATCAATTGGGGTAGAACTGTCACCCAAATTGTCGCCTAAATTACTGCCCAGATTAGCTAGTGACCTATAACTAGACACTTCCTAAATCTATATAGATAAGGTCTACCTTGGGATTTTGGAACTAGGAAATAGTGTTTAATAGGGATAAATATATTTTTCCATGTTTTTAAGAAATAAGTAAATAATGAGTGCTCATGCATGGTGAATCATGGAGATCTAAGTTCTATTCTTGATAGAGATGATTCTAATGATCCTTAAGGGCCCTAGATGTTTGATGGATAAATTTTGGACCTTTCCCCTAATGAAATTATCCAAAAGGTTAGGAACCAAGATGATTTGCATCACATTCTAAGTTTGAAAAGTATTTGGTGTCTCTCTTAGTTGTTCCTACTAGGTGGTTCTTTTCTATTTGTTAGGTCTCCACTTCTCTTTTGGCTTATTTTTCAATTGGTTCTGACTAGCTTTAGGGTATAGGACTAGGTCCCTTCTATGTTGGGCTTCTTTTCCCTCTATGGATCTTGTATGGGTTTTTATTTGGTTAGGCCTCTTTTTGTGGCTTGTTTCCTTTTGGTTTTTTCATTTGGACCTCTTCTTGTCTCCTACTATTTCTATTAGTTATTTTTTTGGCTATCTTAGGAAGACCCAAGCCTCCCATTGTGTTTGGGATAGGTTCCACACCATTCAAATGTGGGATTACCTTAATCTAAACATTACCATTTAGGATTGTTCTTTCAAAATTTATTGCTTTGGATATTTTATAGAATTTGGAACATTAGAGACATTCACATCATGTGAAGGCTCATCCACCTTAAATGATGTATCATTTTAATCTCTAGGTGGATTTGGTAAGGGTTTATCCTTTTGTTTTGGAGGATATTTTGGTACACATTTTTTTTACTTTGATGTCTTTCATTTTAGAGAATCTATGTTTTGCATCTTTTATTTCAATGCAAAACAATAATTTATATGGTTACCATGCATTCTATGATAGGTGAATTAATATTTATATTTTATTATAGGATATATAGGAGGTCAATTTATCAAATTATTTCTAAGAATCTCCAATATAATCTCACTTAATCTCTTGGTAAGATGTTGTTCACTTGTAGAATCATTGTCATTAGGTGACTTTGGTTTTGGTTTCTAATATTGATTTTTAGTAGGCACATAATTAGTGTGTGAAGATGCAAACACATGGTTCAAACTAGCATAATGTGGATTATTTGTTTATGAAATATGATTTTACAATAAAGTGATCTTTGAATTTAGAGAATAATTTTAATTTTATAAATAATGTATTATCTTGGTTATGATACTGATTTGTTCCTTTAGGGTTTCACAAGCACAAACCCTAGGTATTTGAGATTGAATATCTTCATTTAAAACTATATGGTTAGCCACCTTACCCCTTGGATAAGTGATAGCCATGACCTTTCTAGAGGTATGAGATATATCACCCTCCATAGGGTTAGGAGGAGGAAGGATAATCTTTTTATCCATTTGAAAATTTCTTAAAATTGTTATGAGAACAAGATAAGAAAGGCTTACAAATGATAAGGAACAATAAATCATTACAGGATATATAAATTTCAAACTATACCTAAGATTTTTAAAATATGAGATGAGTTATTATATAAAAATAGGAAATGAGATGAATCAAAAAAATAGGGAAAAAAAAGTACATCTATGACCTATAGATCTAAATTTACTAAAAATAGTAAATTTCTAAATTCAGAAAATTTACACCAAATTTGGGAAACAAAAGAGGTTTTTTCATATAACAATATGATTAGAAAATACCTTTTAGCAATTTTGATATGGACCTATTTGGAGGTCAAAATTCATTGATTAAGGATGGATCCCCTTGCAAGCATATGCACATGAAGCCATTGTGACCAGAGAATGGTAAAACCCTAGGGAAAAGCTTTAGTTCTAAAAATACATAACAAACGAAAACCATAAGAGGCTTGGAATCCTTAGATTAGAAAAAAAATTGCATTCACATGGATCAGGTTCACCAAAATTTTAACCATAAAAAATATTTATATTAGGGTTATCTATATGTTAAATTGGTATATAGAAATGACATGGCATATTGGTGATAATTAGATCTATAATAGGCCAATTAGATGCTACACTCAGATATAATCATACAATAATTTAATTTATTATGCTGAGATAGTCTAAATACAAAAAGTACAACTATTGTAGATATATAAATGATAAAGAAGTGACGTACTTAGCTTATTCTGGTGCCAATGTTATTCTGGATCTAGAATAGGTAAAAAGTAGGTGGGAAGGAGATTTTGGAACATTCATTAGATTTTGGTTCTAATTCTTCTATCTCTCTAGAAAATAATGTCAGCCTATGATGGTTATATTGATGCTACTATCTAGGTTTGATGCTAGTGTCTTGTATAGAATATATAGTAGAATATGATGTAAATACTAAGATGTTTCTTGATTTTTCTTTACCTTCACTCTAGTGTATTAAGATCTGGGTCATGGATAGTCACTCCTTGTGAAATGGTAGAACCCTAGCTCTCTATCTTCATAGTATGCTTAGGGAAAAATGGGATAGTGGGCACATGGTTTCAATTTGTTCCAAAGACCTTATTATTAATAGCCATCACCTACATAACTAATACTCTTGAAGAGAACTCCAGAATTATGTAGTTTTACCCTATGTGTTGGATTG
>JARHVA010005942.1:110000-142500 GCA_037957365.1 Torreya grandis | reverse complement strand
AAATCCATGGATGAATTTATGTATCTTGGATGAATGAATATGGTAGAAAAGAATATTATTTGGATCTAGTAGTAAAATAATATAAATAATGGATAAAAAACTTACATTTGTTGAAGTATTATCAGTGGAAGCATCTACTCTTGGAGCTACTATAGTGGGATCCTCTAAAATTTGAATTACAATGGGTTTTGATATTGTATAAATTTATGGAGTATCACCACCTATAGGAATAATATCAACTAATTTGGATACAATTGTGGTAGTAGGAGACTACTTGGGGATATCTTCCTTAGTGAATTATAAAGTGACCATAGACCTTGTAATGGATATGCCCATTATTGTTGATTATTCCACATCTAGATAAAGAGGTGGATGATGACCTTAAATTTTATCATACACTACATCCATTTCAATACCACCCAATCCAATTTCCTTTATTAAATCATCTCCTTCAATTTTAACCTATGAAGGCCCTGAAGGCACACTTGTACTTCCTAATTGTCTTCACCCCATGTTGATGCCTCTAAATGTATCACAGGTGTCCTTAGTGTTCAAATAACACTTTTCATTTTATAAATATAGGAATATAAAGCATGAGTAGTAGGTTTTAGCAGCTTTTGTTACTTGCGGTGAAATAGTGGTAGAGCAATGTTTAACTGTCCCATAAAATTTATATTAATTGATGATTGGGAGCCACCATGGACCAAATATTTACAAAGTGTATGTATCTATGATAATACTAGTGAATTATGATCAAATCATAAACTATAGGTTAATCTAAATGGACATTTACAATGAAATCTAAACTAAAGTGTTATGGTTAAAAAAGGAGAAAAAGAGAAGGGTAAGTCAGAAAGAGAATAAGTGATTGTTGATCTTGGCCTCAAACATTATGACAAAGTTTCAATTATAAATAAGTATGCATTTAACCCGTATATAGTGAAAAATAACATAAGATCAGATGTCATTACACACCAGACAAACCTCTAAGGATGATATAAATAAGTACAAGTAATAACTAAATTTACTTTAAATATTTGCTACCACACTCAAATAACATTTGCTCATTCTAATTTAGAGCAAATAAAATGAAGCAAGTTTAAGAACATTCAACTAATCTAGCATAATCACAAACTAGAAACCTTGTAATCAAAGCTGCAACTCATAATTCATAAAAAATATTCAAGTTTAAGACTTAAGACTAGAAATTGAGAGAAAATCCATGCAACAATTGACACAAACAAGCTTGGATAATATTTTTAGAATTCCTTGATTGTATTAACTGCTCAAAATATATAATTTTTTCTCAAAATTCTCTCCCTCTAAAAAATGGTAGTACTACCTTTTATAAGAGGACAAGCAAGTATACTAATTAGTTACAAGATACAAATGTATAATAAGTAAGGATAGTTATCCTTTTTCTATAAAGTTCTAGAATATGATTGATTTTCTAAAATAGACTGAACTAGAGGCAATATGCTAACAGACTAGCATTTGCCTTTACAAAAGAATATTCCTCTTTTAACATATTACAAATATTTACAAAATGGAATATTATTTAGCTGTTTGGTGGGCCATATGCTTGAGAACATTCTTTTTTCTATTGAAGGATGTTCATTTCCTTCTGGTGTTTCTCATTGACTAGCTCTAAGTCCACAGTCAGTTTCAAGAGATACTCTTCCTCTTTGTTAATAAGCTCATTCAATTCTCTGTCATTTCTAGACATATCTTATTTGATGCTCTTAGCCTTAGTTATTCTTTCACTTGCATTGAATATCATGCCTAGGATCTTACTATTGTCTCTCCTAGATTGGCCTTGACTTTTAATTCTTATTTCTTGAGTCACCAAAGTAGCTCTATGTTTCAATTCATCGTCCTTGATGATGCCTAGGATAGTAGGTTGTGTACAGTCTTTAAGCATTATCCTAAGGATTGAAGATATTTTTAATCCTTTCTATTACATCCTCATCATCCTTGAGGAGTCTCTTTAGATCCTGGGACCATGCACTTAAACCTTGGACCTTGTCAACAACAATTCCCAGAATTGCATTCAAATGTCCCAAACTTATTATTTTAAATCCAGGGATCTACCTTTCAACTCAGATGTTGATTAACCTACTTATTTGATCCTTAGAATATTTTCATTGAGATATTATGCCCTTAGCCATTGTACTCTTCTGTACGAGCATAATCTACCTTAGCTTCATTATTTTTAATGTACCAAACATGTCATAAAAGGATTCATCAAGCATTTTAATCTTTACCTCATGCATTGATAAGATATATTATGTCTCTAAATTATCCTTTTCCAAGTTATATATCCTTTTTTTCATACCTATGATGCTTACTCTGACCTGAGCTGAATGAGCCTTAGCTAGGCTTTCAACGTCCTCTTCATGGATGGTGAGTTCACTAGGCTATTGTCCACCAACTGGAGTTAAGCCTAAAAATGGCTCAACCTTTTGGAATGTGAACTCTTCAATCCCCACCATGGCCTTTATAGTTGTCACACTCTCTAATCTAGATATCTCTAGATTAAATTTCACAGTAGTAGTTTGTTTAGTATACTTTAGAGGTTCAAGAGCCTCCATATGGGTACTTCTTAAAGCTCCTAAGATCTCCATTTTCTTGTTATCTATCCCTATCATAGACACTATTATTCTATATTCCTCATCCTTCATAAAATCCCTTAGTAATGGCTTTATATCATCATGCACATCAATATTGATAGTTTGGGTCAGGGCCCATGAGTGGGAATAGGAGGGGATCTTCTACATTTTTCCATAGATGAACCAATTAGGGATGATTGGTCCATGAATGGGGTATTCTTCATTGAATAAGTTTATTTCACTTGTAGGGTGAATTAAAGTCAACTTGGGATTATTTTTCTCAACTAGGACCATTTCCAACTTTGCCTTTCTCTTCCTTAATGGTGTTACTAGGACTAGATCCAAGGCAAGATCCTTCCATTTTTATTTCTCAACCTCCTTTGCTTGGGCTTGTGCTTCTTCCACATGTTCCTCATCTTCATTAGACCCATATACATCATCAAGAACCTTGAGGGCATCCTCCACTATTTCATAAGGTCCCATAGCAATAATATCTAAGAATTCAACATGAGATGCTGGTCTTTGAGGAGGGTTGAGGATGAGGGTCCCTCCTTAAGCCTATCTTCTAGCTTTTCCTTTTGAGAACCTTATTTAATCTATGATTGGGGATATTTACCTTCCATTTTTGGTTGATATTGAGGGGCCCTTAAAAGTCTAGACAATAAAAGTATTGTAGAGGTCCCATTTTCCATATGTATCTAAGGGGTTTCTGATCATTGGTCAACCTATGCTCAAGTCTAATGTTATGTCGTTTCAACCTTGCCAATATTTATTAAAAATTATTTTCTTTGATATATAAATTTTCATGGACACTAAGATGGTGCACATATATTGGCTTGGGTAATTGCATAGATTTCAAATGTGTGGAGATCATGCCATTAGGGTCCCACAACTTTAACTCATCAAGTTACAATTTGAAATATTCCTTTTGCTTGGCCATAGTATTTACCTGATTCCAATATTGTAGAATAGTTATTCCAATTATCAAAGGAAATGGATGGAGGAGTCCTTTTATTTTCTCCTTTCACACTCCATTAATGCCATGAATAAGTTGATATGTAATTTCTTACTCTGCCAACTTATTGGGAACATAGATAGACGACCTATAAGGCTAGATCAAAATCCCCTCAATTACAATCACTATACAATCTAGATACAACCAGATGTCTCCCATTAGCTCCACATACTTCTTTATTAGAGGACTAATCTTGGGCATGGGGATCCCTATAATGGATTCTACTAAAGTAGGATAAACACAATCATAAATGAATTGCATGTTGTGTCTATATTTAAAAATGTGTAGTTTGGAATAATAGTGGGAGACTGTAATTATGCCCTCTGGTGAGCAATTTTTGATATAAAAGATCTCAATAAATAGAACATCATGAAGAATTGGTTACTCATTTTCTTCTTAATGGCTATGAATTATCATTTTAAATAGATGTTGATCATCTCTCCAATGGGGGAGTGAGCTATTTTCTACCATTAAGTAGATTTAAGACACCCAAATCTTGTTGACATAAGATGTTTTAGGGGATCCAGATATTCTATTCAATAGGTTCATAACTACCCTAACCCCCTCTCTAAATTGGGAAATTGGGATATTACCGGTAGGGTTTCAAATCACATGGTTTCATTGGAGAAACCATGGCTTAAGGATGGTGTCTAAGTCATTATTTTTAGTTCATTACTTAATAGTGGACAAATCCACTTAGGTTTTTTTAATTTTATATTAGATCTCAAATGCTAATGGGGAAATGAATGCAATTCTTCTAAAGGTCCTTTCATGAATAATCTAACCCTGCTCAATTCTATAATCTTTAAAAATTGGAGAAAGGATGTTAATATAGTGGATTACCTTTGGTTTGACATTTACATGGTGGAGACTGGCCATTTGGAATGCAACTCAATCATAGTACCTTTTGGTCATGGTGGAAATATTCTATTCTTCCTTCATGATGGGATACATGTCTTCAATGGTCCAAAAGAGCTTAGACCAGTTCTTATATCCCATGTTCAATGCAATAGTGTCTAGGTCTGTGTCTTTGAATACCCTCTTTTCATTATCTATAGACAAATATAAGTCTATCTCATCTCTTATCTATTGCCTCTAATCTACCATGGCTTCCAAAATTGATAATTACTCACCACTGTGTTGTAAATGGTCTTTAGGTTAACTCTTTCATGCTCAAATTAAAATTAGACTCTATTTGGCTTCATTTTGATCAATCCAAGTTTAACTTAGAGTATTTTATGAAAGTTTTGGGGTTATCCTAAAGCTTTAATGGTGATGGTTTATCTGAGCTTGGGCTCATTTGTGCCTTAGATTTTATTTTAACCTTTGCCTTTATACATTTGTATTTTCAAGCCCACAAGATCTTCATTTTTGTCATTTTGTGCTTGTGTGGTGCTTATTTGGAGTCTATCTATCAAATTTCATGACATTTTTCATAAATTCCTTCAAAACACTAGCCGTTGTTATTTAAAAATTGCCTTTTATTTTGCATCATCAGATCATCACCCATGGATCAATGTACGATGTTGATCATGATATGGGATCTCACATGTCATTAGCTATCTTTGCATTAAGACTCATGGTTACACCACTTAACATCTCTATGGGATTCTAAGCTCTGAACCTTGAACCAATCACATATTGAACATGATTCTACCACATGTCGAGCCCATGGGCTCTTAGGGCTCTACTAAATAGTCATCAATAATTTTACATCATTGGATCATTTGAGCCTGATAAATTAAGAACCATTGATCCTAACATATGTATGGAATTTAAATAGTGCATAATCATAGCAAAGAACTTAGGATAAAATAATTTATGCTAAGTTTATTTCATGTTAATGAATACACCATAGACCTAGGCTAAAATATTTTATGCTAAGTTTTAAAGCATGACATCAAATGACCCCTTGAATGATATAAAACATGCCCCTTTATCTACATAAAAATATTCAAAGAGATTGAATTTGATGACCTCATGAATGTCAATGATGACCTCAAAAAAGTCAAATGATGTTTTTGAGAATGTCAAATTTAAGCTCATAAAGTTCCTATATTCCATGGATCTTGGACTCAATTCACTCCATCTGATCAAGAGGAACGATGAAGTGAGAACCATTTTATCAATATTTGAGTGAGTGCACACTATTGGTTCAAGGTTCTGTTAACATTTATCTTTGAATATAAGAGGGACACATCATGGATTTACAATGATGTCAAGATTTGACCCTATTGACCCTGAGGAGGATCTATGGGTTGTTGATCTTTGTCTGAGTCCCTGAGATGATGACACTTGTTTTCCTCATGGGACTCCTTTAGCCTTTGACATTTCAACATTGTTTTTTCTCTATTGGATCTAAATCCATGAGTGACTGTGAACCATTGATCATGATCTAGGAACTTGTACATGATTGGTTCATTTGATTAAATAAAGTCAAAACCCTAAGTTTTAACTTAAGGTCTCATTGTATTAAAAAATACAATGAGACCTTATGCAAAAAAATTGGCTTAAGCTTATGTTTAGTAATGGGGACCCACTTAACTTTGGGTGATCTTACACCATCTAATCTTTAATTCTACTTAATCACACACCATTGATCATGACCTTTGATATCACATGTCATTGGTCTAAAGGGTAAATGCTTTAGGATCTTTGGGCTTCCTTCATGATGTCCAATCAAGGAGAGTGATGAAGTGAGATCCATTGATCTACAAAAGGAAAAAAGTGTTTAAGTCAAGACTTGAGAAGAAATAAGAACTTAGGCTAAAATGTTAATACTAAGGTCTATTTCATGTTGATAAGCATGAATGAGGCATTAGAATTAAGACTTTAGGTTAAGTAGGTAACAAATGGGACCATGCTTAGGAAAATAAAAGGACCTTGCCAGTATGAAAGTTAGACCTGGTTAGAAAATAAAGGAAACAAAAAGGGGAGAAAAATAATAAAGGGGACCAAGCATGATTTTAGGCTAGGGTTTGGTCATGTTACAAAACATGACTAAGCTTTAGCATAAAATTAGGATTAAGTCAAAATTTGAATAATTCCCACCAAAAGCATTCCTACAAAATGTAAATTTGGACTAAGGTTTTAGGATAGGGATTTTTTAGATAACTTTCAAAATATTAATCTAGGTTCGAGTTTTCATAAACCAAAGGCTAGTGACAACCTGAATAGGGTCAATTTATAAACTCTAAGCATGATCCATCAGTAAGAACTCCATGAAAATTGTAACTTAAAGACATGAGGCCTGATCATTAGCAACATTAGGTAACTTTAAAGCAACACCAAAAAATGATAGGTCAACTCTATCAAAGTGGATGACCTTCAAATTCTAATACTATTCAAAACATGCCATTTTTTCATTGTTAAGGTTCAAAGTATTTCAAGGGTCTCAATTTTCAAATATGGGGGTATGTTTACCTCGAAAAGTCGTGAATTCTAGGGGAAACATAGCTTTATGTTAGAACCTAGAGACTTTGGTTTAGATAAACAACTAGGTCATCCACTCCACTTGATCAATGCCATTATCTAGATTAGTTAATGGTTGAAACAAACCTTGCACGTGTAGAATTGGGATCAAACATTAAGGCATAGTCATGATGTGTGTGTGATTTGATTCAAATTATTATTTACCATGGGATTTAGGGGGCAACTTATAGGTTTCATGTTTGTAATCACTAACACTAACTTGGAGAATGTTTATATATTCATGAATAACCATGCTTCTAGTTTAGGGAAGGCTTGGGCATCGCTCTGCTGCTAGCTAGGCATTTATAACCCTGATAGAGATGCCTTTGGCTACTCTTAAGGCCTTGTTTCACTTCTAATTAGGAATCCATATCCATAATGGAGATTACCAAAATCACCTATGCTTGAAAAACTTTTAATTTTACATGGAATTTTTATTTTTGTAGTTTTAGATCTTTTATGCTTTTAGCAAGGTTGGGAACCATGATATCCAAGTTTAAGGATTTAGTCAAGCATTTGATCTTCAAAAAATCATATATGGCTGCAACCATTGTTTCAGGTAAGGATGTTGGTTAAGTTCAATCATTATTGTGCCTCAATAGATTACGCTTTGATCGTATAAGTGTAAATTTTCTTAAAACCAAATTTAGGTCAAGACAATGTTTTAGATCTCATGGAACAATTGGCCTCTTCCATTAGTCTTTACCAGTTTATTCAAATTACAACATTAGGCTCACATTTTAGAACCATGGTCAACACATATATAAGATTCATAACCACATTCTTGAACTTTGGAGTTTCAATCAAACTAAATAAACTTTGAGTTGAGGATTATCCAAAAGGAATTATTGGAAGCAAGGGAAAATGCAACAAAGAAAATACACAACAAAGGCAGAAGCCAAATGGACATAAAAAAATATATACATGGTTATGTACAAACAAGTGACAAGAAAAAAATAAATAAAAGAAACTAACTAGCCTACCTACACTGAGTTTAAGCATCTTATTGATTTACTCCATAAAGACCTCAAAGGGAGCAATAAAGAAGTAATGCTTGAGGTAATACCCATTGGTGGGTAGTGTGAACTTTGCTCCTTATAAGTCTTTGAGTCTAAAGGTGTTGTCTCCTAGCATGTCTACAATATGATAGGGGCTAATCCATAGAGTTATGGACTTTCCATGTTTGCCTTTGGGCTCAGATGCTTTATCTCAAAGGAGAACTAAATCCCTTTGTTTGAATGCCTTGATCTTTGATCTCTTGTCAAACCATCTCTTCACCATGGTCTAATGTCTGCTAAAATTAGAAAAGGCTTCTTCTCATACATATTCCATCTATATGATGTCTATAAATCTTGAATTTTCAATCTCTTAGCCTTCTTCCATATATTCTTACATGAATTTGTACATAGGTAGCTTGAGAGTGATAGGGAATATAGGCTATTTTCCATACACCAATAGAAATGGTGATGCTTTTATGGATTGATTTATACTTATCCTATCTACCCATAGGGCATACTTGAGAAGCTTATGCCAAGTCTTGAGCTTGTCTACAATAGACTTCTTGATTGATTTCACTAAGTTCTTGTTGTTAGACTTAAACACTCCATTTCCTTGAGGGTAATGGTTGGATGAAAACTTAAGACAAATGCCATTATCATACACCTATTATATCATCTCTATAAATATAAATATAGATCTATTATCACACACTAAAGAGATTGGAGTTACAAATCTAGTAAATATGTTCTCCTCTAAGAAACTAATCACTTCTTCAGTCCTGCATTGTTTGGTTGATACAACTTTAATCCACCTTGTGCAACAATCTATGGTAGTTAGGATATAATTATCACCTTTTGATGAGTTTGGTTTGATCACCCATACAAAGTCTAGCCCCTATTGTGCAGAAGGTTTATCAACTATGATTGGTTTTAAAGGCATTGCTATCTTAGGCTCTTTGGTGCTAAAGATTTTTCATGAGTGACATTTTCTCACATGCTTATGAGCATCTTTGAAAATAATTGGCCAATATTAGTTAGATCTAAGGATCTTGTGGGTTGTTGTCCTTCTAGATGGGTGCCCATTGCCAAAATTATCATGGAATGTGCTCATGATTTAGGTAGTTTCTTATTTTGAGACATATCTCAGGTAAACCCCTTCAAATTTCTTTCTATATAAAACCCCATTTTTGAATAGATAATGAGCTACCTTGAGCCTAAGGGCTCTCTTTTTCTCCCTAGTTAGTCCTGTAGGACAAGTATGATTAATTATAAAATGAATGAAGGAATCATACCACTCACTAGCTTGAAATATTTTCTAATCAACTTGCATAATACTTAGCTTAGGTTTGGTATTAGTAATCATTTAAATAAGACCTTGACACCTTATTAGTTTTACAGTTTTCATTTCTATGTCATATTCTTGTAAAACTAACATCCATTTACCTCTACATTCTCCAAGTTCAATCTTGCTCAACATAAGCTTTGTGGTAGGGTCAGGTAGAATAACATTCACCTTATTTTTAAGGATATATTTCTTAAATTTAATCACTACCTTAACTAATGCATATGCTTGTTTAACAATCAATGAATAATTCAACTCAACATTCTTAAAGTTAGTACTCATGAAAGCTATTAGGTGATCACACCCATCAATCTTCTGAGTTAAGACTGTAGCCATAATATGGTCAGATGCAAAAGAATAGAGATATAAGTCTTTCCAAAAATTAGGACTTATCAAGACTAGATCTTGGCTAATTGCATATTTGATGTTAATGAAAGCCTTCCTAAATGCCTCATTCCAAGTGACCTTAGTATCCTTCTTTAGTATATCATTCAATGGTTTGAAAACTTATGCAAAACCAAAAATGAATTTTCTTACAAAATTTATTTTCCTAAGAAGAATTTTCACTCTTTTTTACTATTTAGAGGCTCTATCTTAGATATATAGCTTCCACTCTTTCAAGATATATGGAGATCCCATCTTTAATTATGGCATGGCCCAATAATTTGCCTTTAGTAACACAAAAGATGATTTTCTTGGGGTTGAGAGAGATTCCATACCTTTTTCACCTCTTAAATAATTGATATAAATACATAAATTTATCTTCCTTATTTTTAGAAAAAATATTTAGATCATCCATGTACATAATGATACACTTACCAATCAAACCTTGGAAGGCATGATCCATGGCCCTTTGAAAAGTATCTCCTACATTTATTGATACAAAAGTCATTATTTTGTATTTCAAAGGTGCCCCATTTAGTTGCAAAGTTTTTCTTCATTATGTCTTCTTTGTCAACCAATACCTGGTTGTAACCTAAAAAATCATCAAGGAAAGACATCGTGGCTAAACCTGGAATAATTTGTATTACTTGGTAAAGAGAAAGAAGAGGATAATTATCCTTTTTAGATGCTTTATTCAAATTTATAAAGTCAATACATAGCCTAAAATCACCATTATTTTTTTCTAACTAGTACCAAATTTACCACCCAGATAGAATGACTGATGCGAAACACAATTCTAGCATCTAGCAATCTCTTGACCTCTTTAAAGATCATTGTTTCTAAAATAGGGTTCACATGTATTTGCTTTTGCCTGAAGGGTTTAGAATTTTTTTTGAGAGGTATAACATGGGTTATGACTCTTATATCAAATATCTTCAATTCATCATAGGACACATCTTTTCACTTTATTAGCAACACTTTGGCTCTCTTATTTTTAACACTAGTGCAAGTTTTTCCAACGTTAACTAGCTAAGGCCGATTTTGAGGACCAAGATTAACAACATTGTAATTCTTCCCAATTACTTTAGGAATCTTAGAAACTTTAGCTACCTTGTCTTGATCAAATATCCTCTCTAAGGGGATCATCACCTTAGGGATCTTATTGTCATTCAATTAAATGACTTTACCATCAAATTTGCCTTCCGTAAGTGCATTTTCATCAGTGTCATCAATGATATGAGCTTCAAATGATTCTAAAATAGTCATGGAGGTTAATATTTTTTGATCATCACTAAAGACCTAAAAATTATTCACATTATCTAGGACCAAAGGATAAGGTATCAGCTCAATGCCGAAGTTGGGTGAGTTTTGGTTAGGCAAGAGGTTGGCTACAATAGATGCAAACTCATCAAAAACTTTGTTCTCCTCTATAGGGATGGAGATAATGTTAAAGGCATCAAAATAATCAATTAGATACCAAACCTTGAACTTATACCTCTTAAGGTATGATAATTTGCATTGATATTTACTCTTTACTTGGTTGACGACTAGTCCTGAGTCATAATAGACTAGTAGTTCTTTAACCTTATTTTTTATGGCAAATTGTAGGATTAAAATGAGGGCCTCATACTCAACAAGGTTATTGGTGAAATTAAACTAAATACTATAAGATGCATGTTATTTCTTACTAGTAGCATCAATTAGGACAATATAGACCCTAGACCTAGACTTACACCTATCACCATAAAAATTTAGCTTCCATAGCTCGGGGATAACATGATTACTCTTAGGATCACATTCCTTTATAGTTTATAAGGTGAAAACTCCAAAATCAAAGTCAATTATGTTGACCCTTTCATTGAAAACATTGTACTCAGTGATTATTGTTTCATCCTTGACTCTCTTTCAACCCTGATCTAGTTTGGAACTCCTTTCCAAGGCAGCCATAAATGTGAACAATCCATGTACATGTAGCCATTCAGAGCTTTGGTCCATTCCTTACTTAACAAGATCCCATAAACATTAATAATGTTAACAACTTGGATATCAAAAAAAAATTGTACTCTAGGCTCATAGGCCAATTGCATATAGACATTTAATAATTCCCCAATCACCTTGACTCTTGATTTATCTAATTGATTAACAACTCTATCAAACTTAATAGGTGTCAAGCCAATTTGTTTGAAAATACCTACTAGCATGATATTGGTGGATGCACCAAAACCCAATAAACAATTGTGCAAATTATTATCAAGCATTCTAACTATGAGGAAAGGAGGAGATTCTACCTTAGCTTTGTGCATAACCATATTAGCATTGTTAACTTTAGGTGGTTTGTTAGATTTATTTGATAATGATTCTAGTAAGAGGTACCTTTGTCCTATGATTTGCATAAATTCATGAAATGTGATGTTAAATTTTAACTTATTCATGTCCTCAATAATATTATAACCAGTATTATTTGAAGAACTAGGAATATCAACATTATGTTTAGAAGTACTTCCTTTGGGTGGTTCTAGATCATTGATTGAAGAAGTGTTTGGAGGAGTTCCAAATTTATTTAGAGGTGTTGAGGTATTCAAGGTATGCCTTTTATCTTTATTCCTAAAAGGATAAGTTTTATTTAGGAATTTTTGGAAGGCTTGGATATCCTAAGGGACATCATCATGTTCATTGTCCTCTTGAAAAGGGAAATCAAATGTATCTACCATGAAGGTCTAATCAATAGGCTTGGACCCTAAAATACCTGCACCACTATCCTTATTAGGGGCCACTTCAAATGTGTCTAAATCTTCTTGGAAAGTTTCAAAATCCTTACAAAACTTAATGCAATCAACTCATCATGTTTGGCTATACAATGCACTCTGCAATAATCATGTATAGAAATATCAATAAGATTAATGTCCATAGTCCTCTTTTCAAAAGATGGTTCATTATTCTTATTATTATGGAAACTATCATTATAAAACTTATTATTAGGCCTATTAAACCTTTGGAATGAAAATTTCCTACCCGAGCTCTCTCTAGTATTGCCAACTTATTATTACAATTGAAGGAAATCAATGCTTAACTTTTGGACCATTTTTAGAATAGACTCATTATAATTCTTGGGAGTTTTAGAATTGTGAACTTGGTTATTATTAGTACCAACAACTAGTACTAAATCTCTTTGATAATTTGCATTTAATCCATTAGTAGCAAGATTACTTAAGAATCCTAGGTTCTGATTAGGGGCAACATGACTCAAAGGCAATTGATTCAGATTTGGGATTTGATTCAAGGATGGAACATTATAATTATTGTTGGGGAAGATGTTCAAAATGGGTAAATGTAGATTGATATTTAGGATAGAGTAGGCCATTTTCCCTTGGGGTTGCATTTGATCATTGATGATCATTGCTTTAGAATAAGCCTTGGCCAATAAAATTATAGCTAGAAGAGATCTTTTTAGAAATATAGAAGTCATAGGATCCACTGCATGCTTGTAGATTTATAGAGCTAAAACATCATCACATTTATAAGGGTCTATGGTAATGCTATAAATTTTTGAAAACCTAGCATTAAAGGACCTTATGTACTCACTTTTATCCCTTCTAATGGTGGTAAAATGGTGGTATATGACACATGGACTAACAATTTTGACAAATTGGTCTATGGAAACATAAGTGAAACCATCCTATCTAGTAGTATAATTATTAGTCAAATTGAGAAACCATTCATATGTAACATCTTTAAAAGTAAAGGGGAACAATTTGCATGCTACATCTTCATGTATGAAATTTAAGAACCTTAAAGTAGTTTTTAAATATTTAATGTGCTCTTTAGCAGTTACAATGCTAGTTAGACTAAATGTTGATAAGTAATTTTTAGGATTATGTGGGAGATCATGTACCATACCTAACACATTTATTTAATAATCTCCCAACCAATCCATGCCTATATGAAGGTCGAAGGTAGGGTTACCTTGAAGAGGTGAGGTTGGAAAAGATTTGGAACATCTATGCCTACCTCTATCTCCCCTTGTTCTTCTATGGACTTCAAACTCAAGTAAAGGTTCTCGTCTTTGAATGTGATCTTGCTTAGATCCTTTGCAATTCCATCTTAAATATTTAAGATCCTATTTGAAATACAATGTGCCAAGTTAATCTTTATAAAGAACAAGGATTAAACTTGTACATTTAGCTAATTTTATGAAAAAATGTATAAAGAATATTAAAGGATGCCAACCTTTGACTAAGATAGCTCAAAGATGTGTCCAATTATGCAAATGTGGTCTATATTTATAATTATAAGCTCAAATAAACCTATATCTATGAAAAATATACCAATATTTGATCAAAACAAGCTATTTTAACCTCAACTACCATAGATTCTTATATCTTAAGCCATTTTTACCAAAATTAAGCATCAAATTTTAAATAACTATGAACTTTGTGTAAAGGAATCACAAATATATGTTAAATATCACAAATATCAATGATATTTATGCTTATGAGCAAATAATTATGCAAACGTACAAATATAACACCAATATTAGATCAAAATACTAAGATTAACAAAGATTCAACCAATTCACAAAGGGCCCTCCTTCTAGTGCTAGTGGGGACCTGTTGGTGCCTCTAAATGTATCACCTATGTCCTTAGTGTTCAAATAACACTTCTCATTTTAGAATTCTAGGAATTTAGAGCATGAATAATAGGTTTTGGCAAATTATGTTACCTATGGTGAAATAGTGGCAGAGCAATGTTTAATGCCCCAAAAAAATTATATTAATTGATGGTTGGGAGCCACCATGGACCAAATCTTTGAAAAGTGTAAATATATATGCTAATACTAGTGAATTATGATCAAAGCCTAAAATATAGGTTAATCTAAATGGACATTTACAATGAAATCTAAACTAAAGTGATCTGGTTAAAAAAAGAGCAAAAGAGAAGGGTAAGGTAGAAAGAGAATAAGTGATTGTTTATCTTAGCCTCAAACATTATTAAAAAGTTTCAATTACAATTGAGCATGCATTTAACAACTATGTAGTGAAAAATGGCATCAGCTCAGATCTCACTACACACTAGGCAAACCTCCAAGGATGATATAAAGAAGTACAAGTAGGAATTGAATTTAATTTAAAGATTTGCTACCACACTCAAAAAGCATTTTCATATTCTGATGGAAAGAAAATAAAATGAATCAAGTTCAAGATCATTCAACTAATCTAGCATAAGCACAAACTAACAACCCTATAATAAAAAATTCAACTCATAATTCCTAGAAACTATTCAAGTTTAAGATTAAGACTAGAAATTGAGAGAAAATTCATGCAATAATTGACACAAATAAGCTTGGACAATCTTTTCAAAATTCATTGATTGTATTAACTGTTTAAAGTATACAAATTTTGCTCAAAATTATCTCCCTCTACAAAATGGTAGTATTGGCTTTTATACAAGGACAAGTATACCAATTAGCTACAAGATACAAATTTACAAGAAGTAAGGAAATCTATCCTTTTTATACAAAGTTCTAGAATACACTTTCTTTTCTAATAGAGACTGACCTAGAGGCAATACATTAACAGACTAGCATATGCCTTTAAAATATAATATTCTTCTTTCAACATATTACAAAGCTTTATAAAATATACTATTATTCATCTGGTTGGTGGGCCCTATGCTTGAGAAATTTTTTTCTACTAGTGAAGGATGTTCATGGCCTTTTGGTGTTCCTCATTGACTAGCTCCAAGTCCACAGCCAGTTTCAAGAGACACTCTTCCTCTTTGTCAACAAGCTCATTTAGTTCTCTATCATTTCTAGACATAGCTTCTTTGATGCTCCTGAATTTATTTATTCTTTTACCTACATTGAAATTCATTTATAATATCCTATTATTATCTTACTCAAAATGCCCTTGACTTTTACTTCTTAGTTCTTGAGTCACCAAAGTAGCCCTGTGTTTGAATTCATCATCCTTGATGATGCCTAGGATAGAAGGTTGTGTAGGGTCTTTGAGCATTGTCCCAAGGAGATTTAAATCCTTTATATTAGTTCTTCATCATCCTTGAGGAGTATTTATAGATCCTAGGACCATGAAATAAAACCTTGAGCCTTATCAACAATAATTCCCAAAATTGCATTCAAATGTCCCAAACTTAATATTTTGAATCTAGGGATTTGCCTTTCAACTCAAATGTTTATTAAACCTATTGTTTGATCCTTTAAATCTTGTCATTGGGATATTAGACCCTTATCCTCTATATTTTGTTGTGCCAACACACTACCTTAGATTCATTGTTTTCAATACATCAAACATGTCATAAAAGGATCCATCAAGCATTTTAATCATTGCCTCAACCACTGATAAGACAACTTGTGTCTCCAAATTCTCATTTTCATTTTCTAAGTTATATATCATTTCTTTCATAACTTCAATGCCTACTCTAACCTGAGTTGAATGAGCCTCAGCTAGGCTTTCAACATCCTCTTCATGGATGGGGAGTTCACCAGGCTATTGTCCCCCAACTGGATTTAAGCCTGCAAATGGCTCAACCTTTTGTAATGTTAAATCTTCAGTCCCCACCATGGCCTTTCTAGTTGTCCCTCTCTCTAATATAATTTTCATTGGATTAAATTCATATTAGTAGTTGGTTAAATGTACTTTGTATTTTCGAGAGCCTCCATCTAGGTACTACTTGAAGTTCTTCAAGTCTCTATTTTATTGCTATCTATCCCTGAAGTAGCCTCTATTATTCTATCTTCCTCTTACATAAAATATCTTATCCATGGCTTAATATCAACATGCACATCAATATTGATAGTCTGGATTAGGGCCCATGAGTGGGAATAGGAGGGGATATTCTACATTTTTCCATAGATAAACTAATCAGGGATGATTGGTCCATGAAGGGGTATTCTTCACTAAATAAGTTGATTTCACTTGTAGGGTGAGTAAAATTCAACTTGGGATTCTTTTTCCCAATTGGGACCATTGCCAACTCTACCTTTCTCTTCCTCAAAGGTGTTACTAGGACTAGATCTAAGGTAGGCTCTTTCCCCTTTTATTTTTTAGCCTCTTCTAATTGGGCTTGTGCTTCTTCAACATGTTCCTCCTCTTCATCAGACCCATATGCATCAACAAGGATGTTGAGGGCATCATCCACTATTTCATCACGCCCTAGAGCAATCATGTCTAGGAATTCAATTGGAGATGCTGGTATTTGAGGTAGAATTGAGGATGAGGGTCCCTCCCTAGGCCTCTCTTCTATATTTTACTTGCTAGGTCCTTGTGTAATTAGTGATTAGGTATATTTCCCTTCAATTCTTGGTTAATCTTGAGGGGGATTTGAACGTCTAGGTAGTAAATGGTATTGTAGAGGTCCCATTTTTTATATGTCTCCAAGGGGTTTATGATCACTGGTTTACCTATGCTCAAGTCTATTGTTATGTCCCTTGAGCCTAGACAATATTTCTTCAAAATTATTTTCTTTGATATATAAAGTGTCATGGACATAAATATAGTGCACATATACTGGCTTGGGTAATTGTTTAGATTTCAAATGTGTGGAGACTATGTCATTAGGGTCCTAGAGCTTCATCTCATCAAGTTGTAATTTGAAAGATTCCCTGTGCATGGCCATAGTATTTACCTGATTCTAATCTTGTAGAACATTTCTACCAATTATCAAAGGAAAGGGATGGAGGAGGCATTTCCTTTTCTCCTTACACACTTCATCAACACCATGAAGAAATATGTAATTTTTTACTTTTCCAACTTGATGGGAACATAGATAAGTAACCTATAAGGCCGGATCACAATCCCCTCAATTTAGATCACTACATAATCTGTATACAACTAGATGTGTCCCATTAGCTCTACATACTTCTTGATCAGAGGACTAATCTTGGGCACGGGAATCTCGGGAATCCCTATAATGGCTTATACTAAGTAAATATAAACACAATCAAAAATTAACTGCATGCTGTGTCTATATTTGAAAATGTGTAGTTTGAAATAATGGTGGGAGACTATAATTATGCCCTTTGGTGACCAATTTTTGATACAAGGGATTTGGGTGGAGGATAGTAAGGCATCTACCAAATAGAACATCATGAAGAATTGGTTACTCATTTTCTTCTTAATGGCTATAAATTGTCATTCTAAATAGATGATGTTCATCTCTATAATTTGGGGAGTGATCTATTTCTCTACCATGAAGTAGATGTAGGACACCCAACTCTTGTTGACATAAGAGGTTGAAGGGGTTACAAATATTCTATTTAGTAGGGTCATAATTACCCTAACCCCTATCTGAATTGGGAAACTGGGATATTATTAGTAGGGTCTCAGATCACATGGTTCCCTTAGAGCAACCATGGCCTAAGGATGGTGTCTAAGTCATTCTTGTCAGTCCATTCCTTAATAGTGGGCAAATCCATCTAGGATTTATGAAGTTTATAGTATCTCTCAAATGTTAATGGGAAACAAATACAATTATTCTAAAGGTCCTTTAATGAATAATCTAACCCTACTTAATTATATAATATTTAAAAATGGGAGCAAGTATGTCAATATAGTGGATTAACTCTAGTTTGGTGACTACATAGAGACTAGACATTTGGATAGCAACTAGGTCATAGTAACTTTTGGTCATCATGGAAATCTTTTGTTCTTCCTTCATGATGGGTTTCATGTATTCAATGTTCCAAAAGAGCTCAGACCAGTTCTTATTTCCCATATTCAATATAAAAGTGTCCTTTTTTGTGTCTTTAAAGACCCTCCCTTCATTATTTATAGATATATAAAACTCTATCTCATCCCTTAGCTATTGCCTCTAAGCTGTCATGGCTTCTAAACTTGCTAATTGCTCACCATTATGTTTAAAATGGTATTTGGGTTAACTCTTTCATACTCAAATTAAAATTAGACTCTTATGATCAATCTGAGTTTAACTTAGATTATTTTATGTAAGATTTAGGGTTTTATTTAAGTTTTAATGGTGACGGTTTATTTGGGCTTGGGCTTATTCATGCCTCAAATTTGATTTTGACTTTTTCCTATATACATTTATTTTTTTGAGCACACAAGATCTTCATTTTTGTCATTTTATGCTTACATGGTGCCTATTTTGAATCTATCTATCAACTATCATGACATTTTTCATAAATACCTTCAAAGCACTAGCTATTATTATTTAAAATTTGCCTTTTATTTTGAGTTATTGAATCATCACCCATGGATCAATGTGGGCCATTGATCATGATCTGAGATCTCACATGTCATTGGCAATATTTACATTGAGACTTATGTTTTTACCACTTGGCATCTCCATGGGATTTTTGAGCTCTGAACCTTGCACTAGTTGCATATTAAATGTGAATCTACCACACGTCAATCCCATAGGCTCTATTGAATAGTCATCGATGATTTTACACTATTAGATCATTTGAGCCTGATGAAGTACAATCCTTTGATCATACAAGATTTACAAACTTTAATAAGTGCATAATCATAGTAAATAACTTAGGCTAAAATACTTTATGCTAAGTTTATTTCATGTTAATGAACATGCCATAGAATTATGCTAAAATAGTTTATGCTAATTTTTAAATCATGACATCAAATGACCCCTCGAATGATATAAAACATGCCCCTTTATCTAATTAAAAATATTTAAAGAACTTGAATTTTATGGCCTCATAGATGTCAAATGATGTTCATGAGAATGCCAAATTTAAACTCCTGAAGTTCCTGTATTCTATGGATCTCAAATTTAATTCACTCCATCTGATCAAGAGGAGTGATGAAGTGAGAGCCATTTGACAAATATCTAAATGAGTGAATTTTATTGGTTTGGGGTTTTATTAAAATTTAGTTTTGAATATAGGAGTACCATGCGGCATCTTTGTGGGGCTCTCTAGCTTTGACCCTATTGACCCTGGGGAGGACCTGTGGGTCATTGATCTCTATTTGAGTCCCTGAGATGATGACACTTTTCATCCTTATGGGAATCCTTTGGAATTTGACATTTTAACATTACCTTTGCTCTACTGGATCTAGATTCATGAGTGACTATGAACTGTTGATCATGATTTGGGCACTTGTACATGATTGGTTCCTTTGATTAATTAAAGTTTAAACCCTAAGTTTTAACTCAAGGTATCATTATATTAAAAAATATAATGAGGCCTTATGAAAAAAATTAGGCTTAAGATTATGTTTAGTAATGGGGACCCACTTAAATCTGGGTGATCTCACCCATCTAATCTTTGGTTCCACTTAAGTGTAGGTTGTTGATGATGACCTTTAATCTTGCATGTCATTGGTTTAAAGGGTAAAGGCTTTAGGATCTTTGGGTTTACTTCATGCTATCTGATCAAGGGGAGTGATGAAGTGAGATCCATTGATATGCAAAAGGCAAAAGCATTTAAGTCAGGACTTAGGAAGATATAAGAACTCATGCTAAAATGTTAAGAATAAGGTCTCATTAATTTTGATAAAGATGAATGGGGCCTTAGAATTAAGATTTTAGGTTAAGTAACAAAGGGAACCATGCTTAGGAAAATAAAAGGACCTTGCCAATATGAAAGTTATACCTAGTTAGAAAATAAAAGAAATAAAAGGGTAGAAAATAATAAAGGGGACCAAGCATGATTTTAGGCTAGGGTTGGGTTGTGTTGCAAAACATGACTAAGATTTAGCATAAAATTAGGCTTATGTCAAAATTTAAATTATTATTTACAAAATCATTCCTACCAAATGTAAATTTAGACTAAGGGTTTAGGCTAGGGTTTTTGAAGAGAGCTTTCAAAATATGAATCTAGGTCTGAGTTTTCACAAACCAAAGGCTAGTGAAAGCTTGAATAGGGTCAATTTGTAAACTTTAAGCATGATCCATCAACAAGAGATCCATGAAACTTGTAACTTGAAGACATGAGGTCTAATCATTAGCAACATTAGGTAAATTTAAAGCAACACTAGAAACTAGTAGATCAACTCTATCAAATTGGATGACCTTCAAATTTTAATACTATTCAAAACATGCCATGTTTTTAGTGTTAAAGTTCAAAGTATCTCAAGGGTCCCAATTTTAAAAAATGGGGGTATTTTGACTTTAACACCCCACTCATGTAATATTTAGGGCTTGTAAAGTAGCTGGGAGAGTCTTCTTATTCCTTTTATATGTGACCAAAATGGGAGGAGTAATAGTGACTAACTCTATTGAAGTAGTAGTATGAATATTAACTCGAGGTGCCTTTATAGGTTGTGTTTGTGAATATTATGGAAAAAAATAAGTAGGTATCCTAATGATTGATGGTTCCTCTATATCTATTAACTATACTCAAGGAATAACACTTGGAGGCCTTGGGAGGAACCTAAATATTTTGGACCTTATCTATTGGTCAATTTCAATTAGTGAATCCTTCATCCTAGTAAACATGTCCTCTTACTTATCAATCTCTCTAACATTTTGTGAATTGATGGAAGGATCATAATGTATCCTTTGTATCACCTTCATTGACATATAAACTAATTTCATTATTTTTTAAACCTTTGTATCATCCAAGACATTCAAGAATATTGGGTCATGTATATAATTTTGATGTCCATATCTAATCTTTGTCTTGTTTCCATAATCCTCAAGGGCTTCAAAAATCACTTATCTCAAATACCAATATCTGAAGTTAGCCTTCACCATGATAAATTAGTCTCTATGCTTGGTAGTTTAATGTAGGTTTTACCACAATGTATATTTTTGTCTACCTATACTTAGAGGTATTTTATGAATGACACCTAGCCTCCCTAATTTTAAATCTTGGTCCAGACTATTGGATAATTGGGATACTATTTCTTGCTTGGCTAGTTTGTCTAGACACAACCAGGTAGGAGAAATGGGGCCTCAAACATTCCTTCAATTTTGATTACTATGTGCTTAGGATATAACTAATAATTTCCCATATTATTGATTGTCATCTTTATGTGATTTGATAATCTAGGTACATGCTTCGCATTTATGTCCTTGTAGACTATAGGGTAGAAGAGTTCTACAATCCTTTAAATTTTCTTCCTAAAGATATATACGTGGAAGATGCTATGGTCTTCACAAATTTTATTTTTGATATTTTATGGTGATGGCCTCCATGGATCCTCCCCATGAGGGGTAATAATGGTTTTAACTAAATCTAATATGTATGACATAATATAAAAATTCCCATTATGCCTATTATTTACTTTGTTCATATGGCGTTTAGGGTTGAAACTAATACTATCTCCTAAAGCAAGCATTCTTTTGGTGTCCAAAATAATGTCAAGGAGAGGGACCCAAATTTATTTGACATAATTGATGTTGGGTAAATAATATAATTTTTTTAATAGGGTCATGGGAATTTGAATTCTAGATATAAATATAGAAATTGGTGTGTTGCTAATCTTATATACTAGTTCAAAGTTATTTATGTATGCAACCCATGTTCCCAATTTTTCCTTAACATTGCTATCTACCAACCATGCATAAAAAAACTAATTTATTATATGTCATGTTGGGGATGGGAGTCGGTAATAAGTCTCAAAGGTTTTCCCAAACATGTAATATATCAGGGTAGGGATATTGATGTGATGAAGTATATTACCAAAAATGTCCCTAGCCATAAATAAATTAAAATATGCATCAATATAAGGGAATATCTATATTTTGGTGGATGCATTATGTAGCCCCACTATCTTGATTATGATCAAGTAATCTATATATTTATGTTGTTTTAGAGACAACTGATCATCTTCCCTGTATGGTTCTACTTCATCTACATCTAGATAAAATGTTGTATATTGTGATTAAATGTGACTTAGTCAAACATAATATCTATGCACTATGTCATACCATTAAAATTGAACATGGAGGGAGTAGGATTAGTCCTTGAAGATTCCAATTTAACCATTTTACAGAATTCTATTTAGTCATTGAAGCTTAAACTCTTGATTATGAGAGATATGATATTAGTTCATATAAAATAACAAGGCAGGGATGTACTTTACCTTTGTGTTTTGGGAACAAGTATGTACTCAATTTTAATCAAACTCAAACATTCACTAATAGCTCTTAATAATAGTGAATCATTGGTCTTGGGAAATCCTAGTGACATTGTTTTAGCTCTTATAATCTTGGCCATCCATTTTTATAAACAAAATTTTATGTAATTAATGGAATTTTTTGCCTTCCATGATTATTATTTTTTGATTGAAAAGTGCATTTTATTATATAAAAACTTAAAAAAATAAAATGCATCTAGTCATACAAAAAAATGGGTGTAAATTTCACATCCCAAAAACACATCAAGTTATAGAAGCCCCAAGAAAGTAGTAGAAGCAACTAGAAGGCCATACTGGCCAGAAATTCTAACATGTGTGCACTAACAACCAAAAAAGGAAAAATCAAAAACAAATAAGTCCTTAAGTAGTATCAACAAACATGATAGTAGGTGGTGGAGGTGGTGGAGGGTCTAGAGGCTTCCCTCATTATTTTGAATGTATGGAAAGAGATGAATATGAGAGTGTTTTGATATAAATTAATTTTGGTGGAGGAATAAATTTAAGAACTTTGAAGTGGAAATCTCAAAAGTAGTTTAAATTTATGTTTTTATAAGGAGTAAGATTATTATGTATTGGAATAAGAATGATATCAAGGCTTGTATTATTTTTAAATTACCACCAATTAATGTGTCAAGGGTAATTCACAACATGTTGAGATAAATTGAAATTTAGAATTAGGAAAATCGTTTGCAGGGTTTTTTAAACTTAACTTCAATACAATATCTATAGATAGCTCTGAAGCTTATGTAGAATGTTGTATAATCAAATATTATCCAATCTTACTTAAAATGAAAAAATACACCAAATTAATTGATGGAACCAATAACGAAGAAAAAAAATCAAACATTGGTACCGTATTCAAAAGTAAGGGCATATTATATTCATTATAGAAATTAGTAAAATATCACAATCTAATAAATCCAAGAATTACATACAATGGAAAATAAATATCTAAATATAAAAAGATAAAAAGAATAAGTAACATTGTGAATATGAAGCCAGTTTCAATGTAAAACTAAAAGACAACACCCAAAAAATAAAACAAATGAAAAATGGTGGAACACCAAAATCAATTAAATATTTGAGTTGGGAAAACCACAAAAAAATGAAATGGTCATGTCGACGAAATTTATTGACATTATGAAAAATTAATTTGGTGAATAAAGTAGGTAAACAAATCCATCCCAAGGTGGTAGGACACATTGATAATAGGAACATTAGCGATGTGTGTTCATAGTTTATGAAAGAAAATATTAAAAGTGTGCATGTCTGAGTAGCTAGCATTAAAAGACTTAGTTATCTTATCACAAATTAAAAAAGATTGAAACATAGAAAACATAACTAAAAAAATAAGAAGAATATGGTGTATAATTAGGTGTGAGTGAAACATAAATTAAGATTGAAGGTTGAAATTTACATAATGGAATATCTAATAAATACACAAAATTCTACATGAATCTAGATAAATTTTTTTTAGAGGAACCATGTTTGTAATATTGAGTGATGTAGAGAAATAATGAATGGGGATTAGGATAGTATTGTAATAGACCAAATGAAACTATTAAAAGTTATTAAATTTCATTGACATGGCTAAATTATAATGGTTCACTAATAAACAACCTTAGGTGGCACTTGGTTAGGTAGAGGGTGCCAAAAAAATAGCTTAATCTACTGAAAATATTAAATTTGGAGAGATTAGTCCACATGCATATATTTAGATAGAATGAAGATCTCCAAATTTTTCTCAGTAGGTATGAAAAGGGTAAAATACACCTCTCATGATTTTTTTTAACACTTTTAAACACTAAAATGGTGAAAAACATAGGTCTAAATCAAAAGGGTAACTTTTTACAACCATACAAATTTACAAGCACAACATGTCACCCCAACTTAAAATAAAGATATGTAAGAATGACTCATAAAAAATATATAGAGAATGTCATTGACAAAATGGTGCAAATCTTGGCAGTTTGCAAAATGAGGAAGTACTATAGATGAGGAAAAAGATTAATCAAGTAACAAGGGATTGGTTGACATATCAAATCATATGATACATTTTCATGAATAATTAAATTGGTTATAGTGTGAAAGCAATATTATTAAGAATATGGAAATTTTTCTCTCTATTAAAACACAATAATTACAATATAAATTACTATCACCCTTGATTTTTTAAGATAATTGAAGTCCATAGAAGGTAAAATAATAGTGAATAAATATTTTTGGTTGATAGACACATTTGCAAACTTGGTCTTCCTGAGACTATAACCACACACAAAATTTTATAAATTATTAATTGAAATAAGGGAACTAATCACTATGAATACTCAAGTCCTAAATACATCTTGGATTAAATTTCACCCATTTCCATTGTTACCAAATTTGACAATGGGATACTAGTTCACATGCATGGGCTAGGGACTTGATAAACATTCCCACTACATTTCATTGTCACCATACTAAAGGTGTAGTTATGAAAAATGAAAAACTAAATTTCTTGGTCAAAAATATACTCCAATTGTATATAGTTCCATCTTTAACCTCACCACAAATGATATAATTATAAGGAAAAAACTTAGGATTGCAAAATTCAATTGAAAAAATAAAAAAAACAACCCTCATAACATGTTAAAGAAGACCAAAAATTTGGTAACACAATTTTTCGTTCCCAAATTACTAACAACCATTGATGACAATGACTAAAACATGATTGACATATTTATATAAAGTGTGTGAAATATATTATATAAATAAGTTGAGAACATATGATATGGGGAATAAGGAAAGGAATGGCTCTTTTAGAAGGTCATTTAAACTCTGCTTCTCAAAAATTGTGCTCCATATTTGGGTAAGTGCATAGATTTTGGGGATAATTCCTTGGACACTTATCATAATGTGTAAGGATAATGTCCATAACACGTGTTATTTCAAACTAGGCTCAATATTAATGAAATTAAATGCATACATGTGATAATATGTACACATTTTGTTTAGTGAACATACTGCGTAAGTGTTACTTTTACATTTCACAAAAAAAAGAGAATATCTATTAGAAGGGGTTTTATTTAGTGAATATAACATGTACATGTTATATTCACATTATACAAAAAAAATAAAATATATATTGGAAGGGGTAGATGGTTTACTAAAATAAATATTAAGTATAAGTTTACATTTATGTAAACTTATACTTTAAATTTATTTTAGTATATATAATAAATTAGGGTCACTCTAAATTTAATAGAGTTGGTCTTGCATCTACATGCATTATAATATGGGAGATATTTTTTCAAAATAAAATATGGTTAGTACTTATGCATTTTTAGGGTTTTGATATTGAGCCTAGGGATTTCATGGCACAACTTTTGTAATTGATATCCATTTTTGGTAAACATATAGTCATTTTTAGATTTGTGTGCCTTCTAGATTGTTTTTTATCATTTATAGGAGTCCTGGGATTGTTAAAATTGAAGTTTCTAAATCACTCGCTTTGAATTCAATCCAAATTGGTGTGATTTGGGAAACATAGGTCACATTGATGACTTATAGACATAAAATAACCACTTTGTCTAATTTTAATTACTCATCATCACCCCCTCATCCCCGTAACTTTATCCTAATCCATCCTAATGCTTAATCACTCCCTCCTATTCTGTCATCATCACTAATCCTTCTATAATTTACCCTCCCATAATTCATCATTTATAATCACTCCATCATCCCTAATCACTCCCTAATTGACCTTCACCATCCCTCATAATCCTTAATCACTACTTCATCATCCCTAATCACTCCCTCATTAATTCTCAGCATCCCTCATCATCTCTAATCACTCTTACATTTTACCTAGTTCCTCCTTCATTGACCCTCACCATCCCTCATAATCCCTAATCACTACTTAATCATCCCTCATCATCCATAATCACTCCCTCTTCACCCCTCTTCATCCCTAATCACTCTCTCATTAACACTCACCATACCTTACAATCCTTAATCACTCCCTCATCCTCCCTAATCACTCCCTCATTGACCCTCAACATCCCTCATCATCCCTAATGACTCCCTCATCATCCATCATCATGTATACTCACTCCTTCCTCATCTTTCCTTATCCTTAATCACTTTATCTAATACCTTGATGGTGGGTGTAGTAGTTTCCCATCTATGCTCAATTGGCTTCTATTTCAATTCCAAATTTTACTCACTCAAATAAGGCCCAAATAAACTCTTCTTTCACTCAAATAAGGAACTTAGAGATATCATCTGATTGTCTAGTGGGATTCTAAGATCCATATGGTGATTCATGCCCAAACCATGGAGAAAGTGTGTATCCAGAGCCTCATAATAGAATAAATAGGAAGGAAAGAAAAAAAGGTGAGATGAAATTGTATTACTTAAATTTAGATATTGGTATTTAGTCATATCATAATCCCAATCCCAGAGTTGAGAATATAAATTTATATCTATATAGATAGGGGTGACTGGACACTAATTGATAATTCCAATCCAAATCCCATATTGACTTCTCATTTTATTTATATGTCATTGAGAGTATGTCCATATTAGACTAGATTGACAAATAGATAGATAGGATACCAACAATATAATAGAGTGTGTTTCCCAACCTAATTCAATCTATACCCAACATGATCTATACCCAAATTGATATATGAAGGGAATACATGGCATATTCTTTAATCTAGTGTATAAAAGAGGGGACGCTTAGAGATGTGTAATTACTTGGTGGGACCTAAAGGTCAAACAAGGGCCCTTTCATACTCCAAGTATTACTTAGTCCCTAATACATTATATCAAAGGATCATATAAGAATGGGGACCCCACCATAGATATATGGGGGGAACCATTCCAAAGGCCCTACCTAATCTCAAACATTCCCTACATGATAAGGCAATGGAATCTTTGACAAGGATTAAATAAAGGGAAGTTACACTCCTTATTATGCGGGAGATAGTTTTTCAAATCCAATCTAGTAAATACTTATCTATTTTTAATTATTTAGTAAGTAACCTAGGGATTTTACAGCATACATTTTACATTTGGTGTCTATTTTGAATAAACATATAGTCATTTTAAAGGTTTTTATACCTTTTATATAATTTTATATCATTTTTAGGAGTACTAGGTTTGTCAAAATTAAAGTTTATAAACCACTCATTTTTAAATCAATACAAAGTGGTGTGATTAGGGAAATATAGGTCACAATAATGACCTACACACATCAAATGACCACTTTGTGTTAATATCACTTTCCAATCATTCCTCCCTCATCCCTAATCACTTTTTCCTTGTCATATATCATCCCTAAACACTCATATATCATCCCTAATGATAACCTCATTGACCTCCACCATCCATCATCATATTTAATCATTCCCTCATCATCCTTAATCACTCTATCATTTAATTTCACCATCCCTCATCATACTTAATCATTGATTTATCATCCCATATCATCCCCAATCATTTCATCCTTGACCCTCATCATTAATAATCACTCCCTCACTAACCTTGACCATCCTTCATCATATATAATCACTCAGTCATCATCCCTAATCACTCCCTCATTGACCCTTATCATCCCTAATCATTATTTCATTATCCTTCATCATGGATAATCACTACCTCATTAACCCTCACCATCCCTCATCATCCATAATCACTCCCCTATCATCCCTCCTCATCCTTAATCATTCTTTCTTCATCCTTAATCAATTACTTCAATACCTTGAAGGTGGATGTAATAGCTTTTCACTTATTCTTGATTGTACTTTGTTCTAATTTCAAATTTTACTTACTCAAATAAGACCCAAATAAACTCATTTTTCACTCATTATCTTTCACTCAAATAATTAACTTAGAGATATTGTCTAATTGTTTGGTGGGATTCAAATATCTATATGATGAGCCATGCCTAAACCATAGAGAGAGTGTGCATCCATAGCTATAAACTAGAATAAATAGGTAGGAAAGTAAGAAAAGGATGAGATGAAATTGTATTAATTACATATATAAATTTGTATTTTGGCATCTAAGAATCCCAATCCTAGAGTTGAGAATCCAAATTTATATCTATATAAAGAGGGTCAACTAGATAGCAATTTAGAATTCCCATCCCAATGCCATAGTTGACTTCTCATTTTATCTATATGTCATTGAAAGTACATCCATAGTAGACCATATTTATAGATAGTAGGTGATCACCAATCAATTAGAGTGTGTTCCAATGACTTAATCAGTAGAGTGTGTTTTGTAATCCAACTCGATATATACCTAACCCAATCTATACCCAACTTGATATATGAAGATAATGAAGGGAATATGCCTTAATTTAATGTATCGATGAGGAAATAATTAGATCTTGAGCATGGAATGGTGGGACATAAAGGCCAAGATAGGGTGCTCTCATACTCTAAGTATGCATTGATCCCTAATACACTATATCAAAGTTAGTGTAGGAATGAGGGACCTACCATAGATATATGGGTGGAACCATTACGAAGGCCCTACCCCAATCTCAAAATTTATAAACCCATTAAGGAAATGAAAATTTTCCATATTTACATCATCTATGCCAAGGATTAAAGTAAGCTAAGCTTGCCTTTTTAATATCTAGATTTACTTCACTTAATAACATATCAAGGGAATATTTCCTTCTCAATGGATAAGAAGGGAGTAAGGAATAACTATAAAGGGAATTTTCCATTCCTAGTATCTATATTTGATTTACTTATGGATTAATATTGTACTATCAATGGAAGATTACATTCTGATAGATAGTTTTTTCTTGCCCTACCTACTTAGTTATGCCCTACCCAATAAAGCTAGGGAAACTTCCTTCATGATATATAGATTTACTCTTGTCCTACATAATTTAAATTTTCAGAATAGTGTTTTTAGCTATTAAGGGGTCCTTTCTTCCTGATCTATAGATTTCATAAATTCTTTCCATATTTACTTAGGTATTCCCTACTGACTTAGCTTTTATTACTGGCAAGAGAAGATTGCTTCCCAATATATATAATGATAAATGAATTTTTGAATCATGTTACATATGTAATATACATATACCACTGAGTATTCCCTACATAATTTACCTACTCAATTTTCCATACCTACTTTACCTAATTGAGTATGCCCTACCTTAATTATTGAGCCATATCTTTATCTTGACTATTCTCTACATACCTTATTTTACTTAAGTATTCCTTACATACTTATCCTTATTTACATACCTACTTGATTATTCCATACCTAGCTTATTATACTTGAGCATTCCTTACCTACCTATCCTTATTTCCTTACCTACTTGATTATTCTCTACTTGATAAAATACCTAAGACATATCTTGATCTTGAATAAATGTATCTAATCTTAACCATATATATATATTATAATTCCCTCTCCTTTCAAGATATGGATTAGGTATTCATCAGGTATTTAATTTTGTATCTAGTATTAATACACACACACACACACACACACACACACACACACACACACACACACACACACACACACACACACACACACACACACACACATTACATAAACTTAACCATATATATCTTACATAAACATATAATTAATACTAGATACAAAATTAAATACCTGATGAATACCTAATCCATATCTTGAAAGGAGAGGGGGAATTATAATCTATATAAAGAAAGGAGTGACTAGGGATGATCAAGAACAAGCACAAATCCATTGTACCTAACATAAAGGTATTTGAGGGAGTGATTATGGATAATTATGGAAAAGGAAAGAGTTTTTAGGGATGATGAGGGATGATGAGGGTCATGAGGGAGTGATTAGGTATGATAAGGGATGAGGAGGGAGTGAATATAAATGATGAGGGAGTGACTAATAATGATGAGGGTCAATGAGAGAGTGATTAGGGACAATGAGAGTTGATAAGGGAGTGATCAAGGATGATGTGGGATAATGAAAAAGTATTTCATTATGTCTTCATATAAGCAGTAATATCTATTAAATGGGTTACCTTCTCTATCCCATGTGTGAAATACTAATTCATTTCATTCTTTTTTATTGAATGGGAACTAAAACACATGCTTCAAATGAGGGGGAATTGATCAATCCATATATTTAAAGGAGAGGGGGAATTTTAAATTATATAGAGAAATAAGTGGATAGGGATGATTGGGAATAATAATAAATCCACTACACCCACCGTAAAATTAATGTAGGGAGTGATTAGGGATGATAAGAACCAATGATAAAGTGATTAGGAATGATAAAGGATGAGGAGAGAGTGATTAGGAATGATGAGGGAGTGATTAGGAATGATGAGGGTTAATAAGAGAGTGATTATGGATAATTAAGGGTAATAAAGGAGTGAACAAGGATGAAGAGTGATGATGTAAAATTATTACATAGTATCTATTTATAAGGGATAATATCTATTATCTAGGTGAATTTATCTACCCCATATGTGTAAGAATAATTTTTTCAATTCCTTCCTATTGAGTGGGCATTGAAACACATGTTCATGATTAGGAAATAATGAAATGAATATGAAGACCTCACTATCCCTAATCACTCCCTCACTGGCCCTCATTGTACCTAATCACTCCCTCATTGGCACTCATAGGTAAGTAGGTAGGGCATATATAATTAAGTGAGGTAAGAATATATGCAAGTTATAGATCAGGAACCAAATTTCCCTTACTAGATAAGAATTTATTCTAGAAAGGGAAAGTAGGTAAGACAAGAACAAACCTGTGTGTGTGTGTGTGTGTGTGTGTGTGTGTGTGATCTTCCCTTACCTTATTAAGTAGGGCATATCTAAGTAGGTATGGTAAAAATAAATCTATGTATTGAAAGGAAAGATTCAATTGATATATATGCCTTAATCTAGAAGAAAAGCAAAGCTAGATATTGGGAAGGTAAACTTCCATTTATTATTATTCCTTACTCCCTTAATATCTATTGAGAAGGCAAAATACCCTTGATATGATATTAGGTGAAGTAAAGATAGATATCAAGAAGGAAAGATTCCATTTCCTTACTCTTTGGCATAGATGAATTAAGTAGGTAAATATTCCATTTCCTTATTAGGTAGGGTAAGTTTGAGATCATAATAGGGCATTTATAATGGTGACCCCCATATATCTATGGTGATAAACCCATTCTTATGATATCCTTTGATGTATTATATTGGGTACCAAGGCATACTTAAAGTATGACATGGACCCAATTTGGCCTTAACAGCCCACTAGGCCATGCCAAAGATCTAAGTATCCCCTCTTAGATACACTAGATTAAGGCATATGCCCTTCATTCCCTTCATATATCATTTTAGGTCTATATCAGACTGTGTATAGATCAAGTTGGGTTGGTAAACACACTCTATTGGATATCAAATTGGAACATACTCTACCACATTGGTGATTTACTATCTATCTATTTAGAAATCTGGTATACTATGGACATATTATCAATGAAATATAGAGAAAATGAGAAGTCAAGTATGGGGTTTTGATTAGAATTATCAGCGAGTATCCATTCACCTCTCTCTCTATATATAAATTGGATTCTCAATTTTGGGATTGGGATTCTTA
>JARHVA010005942.1:57500-105000 GCA_037957365.1 Torreya grandis | reverse complement strand
CTCTTAATCATCAAGATCAAAAAAAGTAACAATACATGACTAAGGAGTATCCCTTTGATTATGTTTCAAATCCACATATATAATATTTTAATAAGGTAGGAGAAGCATTTGGGAAAGAGAAAGAAGAAAGTGAGAAAGAGAATGAGGAAAGTGAGTAATAAGAACAAACAAAAGTAGCCAATGAAAAAGCTATAAAAGATGAAGTTGTGATAAAGAAAGAAGAAAAATGCAAACAAGAAGAAGTGTAGAAGAAGGATGAGGAGGAAAAAGTTTTAAAAGAGAAGGTAGAAAAGGAAAAGGCTGAAAAGGAGAGAGAAGATAAGGATAAATCAATGAAAGTAGAGGCCAAGAGAGAAAAATAATAGAATGAGACAAAGTAGAAGTAAGAGAAACTATTGATAAATATTAAGGATCATAAAGAAGAATATAAACAAAAGGAAAAGGAAGAATACAACAAGGAGGTGGTGGATAAAGAAGAATAACAAGGAACATGGACTACAAAATTGGAGGTATTGTAACATATTTACACAAGAATCCACCAAGAAAAAAAGACTTTAGGCTAATATATTTACACATTAAAATAAAAATAATAAGGTACATGCCCAATAAATCAAGGATGAAATACCAAGGAGCTAAAGAAAAGTGAGTCATGGGCCCTGTTGTCATTTGAAATGTGTACCCATGGATGTTCTATGATGTGGGGTGATTTGTGGTAGGGTGATTAGCATGGAGGTCTTACAAAAGTTACAAAGGTGTACAACATTAAGCACACAAGTATTATTTCCAAACTAAGCACATGAGCATCAATTGTCTTGTCATAATAATGGGAACATCCCCAAGGTGTGGGATACTTATGCTCCTTGGGATGAGCCTCTAGAGTAGGATGGATTCCTTATATTATAAGTGCACCTGGTTTAATAATCATGTGTAGGACTAAAAATTAAAAAGATAAATCTACTGCTAACCTAAACCTAAGATTTTTGAGGGAAAAGGGAGGGAAGAGGTAAGAGATGTTAAAATACAAAGAGGTGATGTACCCAAAATAGAGTGAGCACTCCTACTTCCATAAACACAATAAAAACTTTAAATAACAAGAACATATCACACAAATTATACCATAGACACTCCAAATGCATAAGTGATTTTCATGTAGGTGAAGGAATGCAATGTAACATTGAGTGGGATGACAAATAGTCTATAGACAATATCAACATAGAACTTGGTGCACATAAAATATGACCTAGAAGTGAGCTCCAAGTTCAATGAGGAGGTTTTGGGAATGGAAAATAGTGAGAGGGGTGAAACATTACCCATAGTAAAGGATCAACAAACACAAATAACACACAAATCATTAGAAGAATAGAAAGAGGAGAACTTAATTCTTATTATTCTACAAGATTTAGCCAATATAGGTACTCTTCGAGGGCAAATTTTAGTAGTGTGAAGTTTCTAAAAATATGTTGACCCTTTTACAAGTGAATAACTAGGATTTTATAATGAATAAGCCTATTTTACAATAATGTTCCACTTGGAGTGGTAGATGTAGATTTTAATTATTTTTTAGTGTTGCATCAGTTCTTTTTAAAGTTTGGTGATTTGGATTTGGGAGGTGATAGCAAGATCTTGATAGAGTACACATGTACATAAATGGGTTGAAGGTTTCCTTGGAATGGTTAGAGGGTGGTGTGCACTCATATTCCAACATATGATAGTCACTTCTACATTTAATATCTCTGACATGTCTTGGGCCTCACTCAACTAACTCTAAATACCTCTTTACTTATCCTCATAAATTGTCAATTATTATGCTAACTTCCCTTTTGGCTTGACACATCATCACTATGTGCAGTGTGAAACTTGGTGCACACTCCTTTATTTTTATGTTATGTGTGTGAAAAATTTATGCCTGTACCCTTGATTTGGAAGTAATATTTCACCAATGGTGCACACAAGAGTCCATTAAGACTTGTGAGTTTAAGGAAGAGGCAACATGTGGCTTTAATATTGCATCCTACAATATTCAAAGGCATGAGAGCAAGATCCTACACTATGGCATGAAAATACATTAGAAAGTATGAGGGAGACTTAGATAGGAGCAAAAATGAATATAATATGTGTTAGGTACATCCCTCATGATTTATAACTACTCCTTCTATGCCTTCTTTACTTGGCTATCTAGAATTTGAGACTCTGCATCTTTAGACCTACATACCTCTTGAGTTTGTGTGCTAAAGGATCTTGTGTTATAGTGCACATTAAGGACTTATAATAGGCATGAGACATCATTTTATTACTTATAAGACTTATACTTTACTACTTGGGCATGGGCATGAATATTGAGCATCTTTGCACATTTTCTTTGAGCGCCTAGGGTCTCACAAGTACAAAACTCTTTTTATGGTCTTGATAAGTCTTATGCCTACTAGGGGTGACTTAGAAAGTCAACACTTTTGGAGACCTATGTGGGTTTATTGCCTATTAAATGGAGATATAGTATCATTAAGTGATCCATTGGGCATAGAGTTATAGAAGATGTAACCTTCCTGGACTTGTGTTTGAATAAACTAAACTGAGTCCAACCCTCAACAAACCAAAAGGAAGAAAAACAAGTAATAGATTGTGTAAAATGCACTTAGAGGAAAACCAAATCAAACTAAGACTATACAATGTTCATGTGGCATTTAGGTAAATGTAATGTGAACTAATATAATCTACTATAAAAAAATCTATGAACATGCACCTTCATCAACCTGGATCAAAATTGAAACCTCTTAAATCCTTTGTATTGTGTGCTACCCTATTGTTAATATGTGATGGATGGAGGTGAGGTGGCATTTGTTTATTACAAAGGGGGCATGCCCTGCTTACTTTTAAAGAGTTTTCAAAGAATCTAGTTTTCCTAGACTCCCTTTTAATGAATTATTCCACCATGCTACACGTAAGATTTCCTCCCAGATAGCTAATGTCCTCAAAGTTAAATCAATCCCTCCTTGATTTATCGATGCCTAACTGTGCTCTCTACTTAGACTGAGCCTTCTAGACATTAGGAGGCATGATATTGATAATTGGGAATATCATGAACTCAATAAGCTTCCCTTGCTCATTTTTTATCTATTACCTTAAGTCAATCATGTATTTTATAAACCCCTCTATGATGTGCCTTGGTGTGCAAGGATGGATAGTGCTCATTGCCATAGTTTCTTCAGCACCTTCATATTGCTCCTTAGGATCAATTAGTTGGCATTGCTCCCTTAGTTCAAACAATAATTTTTATGACTCCTTTATTCCTAAATGTGCATCTATATCCCTACATGTCTATGACATCCATGAGGTTGAGACTTCCTCTACATGCATACACTATTTTTTATGATATGTGATTGTAACTAGCTATTAGCATTGAATTGATCATAGGTGTGCTCCTAAGAGGATGCCAGTTTGTCATCCAAACTTAATTAAAATTTAATTAGCTCATCCAAAAAGGAGACTTCATCTTGTACTTGTTATTGCACCTTCAGGCTCACCTTGGGGTGACCATGGTTGTTATCTTTAAGCATGAAATCTTCTTGAAGGTTTGATCCTTCTTCGAGGTCTTCCTCCATAGTATCAAAAAGTATCCCATCTACCCAAGGGAAGTTTGGCCCAGGATCTTGGATGCATTCTAGAGTGGTAAAGACTAACTCTTCCTCATTAAGATCCTCTCTTTTTACCACCACTTTGTTCATTTGCTCATCATCCTACTGCTCTATCTGATTATATCTATCTTCTTCTTACATTAGGGTTGATTTTTTTTGGTGTGGCATTGTAGAGGGGACTACCAATCATGATCTCTTATTCGCTTGAGGGACCCTTTCTTCTTCTGTGTAAGACTCGTTTTCACTCACGTGATGAGACCTCATTTGAAAAAGGATATGGTGGGCAGGAAAGGAGTCTCCACTCGCATAGTAGGAGTGGTCTTAACCAAGGCATGCATTTTGAAGTCAGAGTGTCAGGGCCAAGAGGGCTTCTATGACTGCACTTGAGGATTCTATGGAAGAATAAGTTCTTGAGTTGATGCGAGTGTAGGATTTTTGAATATTGGTACTTTGAAAATAGGGTATTTTATTAGAGGCACAAATGAGTTATATTATCTAAAGCTAGGGACCTTGAGTGCAAAAACATTTTGACTCATAGGCTATCTTGTAAGCACAAGAGGAGCCTACCTCAAGCTAGGAAAGAAAGGAGTGGAACTTATTAGTTATGATTCAATTATCTACATCTATATAAGTAATTGACACATCTACTCTTCTTTGGATACGATCTATCTATCCAAGCATTCTTCTTCAAATCTATGTTACTCCATCATCTCTCATTATTGGGTGTAAGCTTGATGATCAAGCTCTTCTTATTGCCTACCATACCCCTGCTCTCTTTTGATCTCCCTCAACTATCACTAGAAATCAAGATGTATATTGTTGATGCTTTTGGGGGTTGGTTAGGAGGGTAATAATGTGAATTAGGAGCAACATACCTTATGTAGGGTTGATTAGAAACATAAATAGGCTAGCATAGGGGCTAAATTAGGGAAAGTCTATAAGCACTTGCATGAGCTTGATATGAGAAATATGAAGGTGAGACAATAGTATTTTCATGGAATAGGGGGTGGAAGGACATAGTATTAAGTACTTAGACTAATTAAACTAGTAGATTTGGACATTTAGAGCCATTGGGTACTTTATGGAGTGTCTTTAACACTTGATAGATAAGGGTAACACCAATTTCTTATATTTTTTTCAACTAGTCCCATCAGGCATGACAAAATATATCATCATTTGAAATGTGCACCCATGGATATTTTGTAACATGAGGTACTTTATAGTGGGTTACTTAGTATGGAGGTCTTATGCAAGGCACAAAGGTATATGGTGTTAGGTGTAGAAGTATTATCACCCAAGTGCATGTGAGGGCATCAATTATCTTTTCTCAATGATGAGAATGTCCCCAAGGTATGGGATCCTTGTGCTCCTTAAGATGAAGCTCTAAAGTAGGCTAGATTTATTTTATTCTAAGTGCACTTAGTTTAAGACTAGCACATAATATTAAAGAGCAAAAAGGTAAATCTACTACTTACCTAAACCTAAGATTTTTGGGGGAATAAGGAGGGAAGAGATAAGAGACGTTGAAATATAAAGAGGCAATGTGCCCAAAATAGAATGAGTGCTCCTACTATCATAACCACAATGCAAAATTTTGAGAAAAAGATAATATCACATAGATTCCACTAAAGACACTCCAAATTCATAATTTATTCATACGAAGGCATGGGAATGTAGTGCAAAATTGAGAGGGATGACAAAAAATCCATAGACAATATCAATATAGACCTTGGTGCGCATAGAATATGACCTGCAAGTAAGCTCTAAGTTTAATGAGGAGTGATGGGAATGGACAATGGTGAGAGTGGAAAAAATTAACCACAATCAAGGATCAACAAACACAAATAGCACACAAATCATCAAAAGAACATAAAGGGTGAAATTAATCATCATTAGTATGTAATATTTATCCAATACAAGTGCTCTTGGAGGGCAACTTTTAGTAGTATGAGGTTGATAAAAATATGTCGAGCATTTTACAAGTAAAGAACAGACTTTTTGTAATGAACAAACATGTTTTAAAATAAATTTTCCACTTGGATTGGAAGATGTAGCTTTTAATTCTTTTGTAGTGTTGTATCAACACTTTTTGAAGTTTGGTGATTTAGATTTGGGAGGTGATAGTAGGATCTTGTCAGAGTACATGTGTGCATCAATGGGTGGAAGGTTTCCCTGGAATGGTCAAAGGGTGGCATGCACTCATATTCCAATTTCTCACAACTACTTATATATTTACTACCTCTGACACATCTTGGGCCTCACTCAACTACCTCCAACTACCTCTTTACTTATTCCTAGCACTTGTCAATTGTTGTGGTAACCTCTCTTTTGGCTTGCCACATCATCACTATGCATGGTGTGAAACTTGGCATTCACTCCTTTCTTTGTATGCTACATGTACATAAAATTTGTGCACGTGCCCTTGATTTTGAAGTACTCTTGTGCCAATGGTGTGCAAAAGAGTCCCTTGAGACTTGTGAGTTTTTGGAAGAGGTGGTGTGTGGATTTAATATTATATTTTATGATATTCAAGGGCATAAGAGTAGGATCCTATACTTTGGTGTTAAACTATGTTAGATGGGTATAAGGGAGACTTATATAGGAGTGCTCATAAAGATAAGATGTCTTAGGTGCATCCCTTATGATTTATAACTACTCCTTGCATGCCTTCTTTACTCAACTATCTAAAATCTAGGAAATATGCATCTTTGGACCTACACGCCTCTTAATTTTATGTGTCAAAAGATCCTATGCTAAAACATGCATCAATGACTTAGAATAAGTGAAATCCATCATTTTATTACTGTATAAACTTGTACTTGACTACTTGGGCACTCACACAAATAGGAAGTGTCTATGCACATTTTCCCTGAGCACCTAGGATCTCAAAGGTGCAAAACTCTTCTTATGGTCTCAAAAAGTCCTGCACCTATTGGGGGTGACTTAGAAAGTCAACATGCACAATCATAATAAAATCAATAGTATTTGGATTTAATAAATCAAGATCATAATGAGTATCAAAAGTGATTGATATAATTGGTTCATAGAGGATATATGAGTAGGGCCCACCCATAAGATGCATCGCATTATTAATACCCATAGATTAGCTAGGAGAATCCAAACCAACATAACTTATGTAAACAACATAGATTGTGTTGACACCGATTTTATAGAAGGTAGTAGTATATGTGGCAAAAATAACCATATAAAATAAAGTTGAGGGTGTATATGTATTAAACGCATATATTAGGGAGATTGTATTCCAACTCAAAAAATAAATCTGCACAATTAATGAAAGCATTGCAAAGGCAAGAAATGTGATAAAGGAAAATTTATGAGCATTGGTCCAAAAAATATTATATGGCCAATCAATGTTTGAGAATATTCAACTCACTACATTGGTGATAAGGCTTTAAAAATACTTAAATTACTTGTATTGATTAGAATAAATTAATGCACAAGTGAAAAATTATCACATTAAAGCTTAAACCATATTTTAGTTATTGAAGGAGTATAATAAGGCATGCACATAGGCATTAATGTAATCATAAGAGATATCATGTAAATTTATGGACTAAAAAGTGAAAGATAAATAAATGATGAAGAAAAATAAGGAAAGCATGGATAAAATCAATCCTAAACAAGCGATCAGATGAGACTAGTAAATAAGTTACACTGGCTGAGTATATATAGTAAAGAGACAATGTTATAGAATGGATGAGGATTTGGGAGATAGAGATGTTGTGAAGCACATCTGTAGAAAATAAATTGGTTCATGTATTACTTTGAATAGATTAAATTTGATGTGAATATAATTTTTTAAATACACATTCCATTTATCATATCCATGTGTGAAGATGATGTGGAATAAATCATTCAAACTTTATCGTAACTACACACATTCTTCACCATAGTAAGAGAGACTCTAGGAGATCGACACATTCAAATAAAACCTCACCAATATCATGCCTTTAATAAATAATGTGTTGGATAAGATCATTTATGTAACATTTGTGGAATTAATAAATAAATTATGATCCTAACAAGTGAAACAAATCCAACAAACACCAATGGCATAGAAAACTCTAGAATAATTATGAGGGAATATAATGCAATAGATATAGTCCAATCCATAAGAATAATTTTCATACCATGGCTTAGTAAAATTCAACTAACTAGGGCCTACACCAATGCCACCACAACCTCAATTTTATGGTATAAAACACTTCCATATTTTTGTTAAAGTTTTGGCTCGTGCAATTTTTTGGATAAGTATATATTGGTGAAGTCTTTTCAAGTGAGTCTAAGAAGGGTGAAAAACCATAAAGGGTGACCTCATAGTTATTGTAGCCTATTTAAAACTCATAAAGGGTGGTATGATACTTAGTTTAAAACTTGAAAGGGTGATTTAGTAGTGCACATAAAGTGAAAACTAGTAAATGACACTCATTACGAGACTAAAAAAAAGCTTTGAAGAAAGATAGGAAAAGAGAAATTCATTAAGATCAGCCATTGTTCAAGCATGATGAAATGCATTACACTTTGATAAATATTTTTTTCTCAAGACAATACAACTATTTAGGTATGGGAAAGTATTAATAAAGTATTATGAATGGTTGTTCTCAAGTATTTTGTATAAGATGTGAATGCAAAAAATGTATATTTATAATTGTTCATGTAAGTAGATAAGGTATATGAAATTCCAAACATTTCTTAACACTAAAAGGAAGAATAAATGAATTGATAATAAATAAAAGAGTCATGTATACTCTATAAGTAATGAAAATCATTGTGTGTGAAGGTTCTTATTTTACTTTTGTTATTATTCTTAGGCTAAACATGATCAGTCTATACCATTTTCTATATGAAGCATCCCCATCCCTATAATTTACTGAATCATAACATAAAAATGTTATTTCAGAAGTTTCATTTTTGCTTTGTGTTGGTTTGATTAATTATATCTATCTTTTGTACATCTCAATTGAGCTCATTTGTGTAAGTAATCCAAAGAATGAATTATGGAAATGACTAATATTTTATTAGAATAAATATGCCTTGTTAATCTATCTTTCTACTATGTTTTCCTTATAAATTTTCATGAATTAAAATAGATTAAAAGATTATCATGTCCTAACAAGGAGTTTTGGTGACCACTACTAACAAGAAACCTATCATGGACATTTGGTCTTCAAGATAGATAAAGGGATCTAGATGATATTTGTAACGAAATGTTATCCCACTAGAATATCTCAACCCAAGATGGAAGCATGATCTATGTATTGATATCCAAGATTATTGTGATAAGATAGGAAGTCATTTATCTCATGTGTTTCCATAGATAAAATCATGTTTTTTACTTTAATCAGGTCCTTTCAATATCATAATGAGGAGAAGATTGAGTCACCACAATTTGATTATGGTTACTAAGGACCCAAACATGGGACTTGAAATATAACATAACGAGGAATAAGATGGGGAATTCCATGGTTTGGAAAAACCTAGATGGGGCAAATCAAATCCAAACTCTCCCACTTTGCATGAAACCCATTTTTAATCCAAATTTAGATCTTAATGTACTAACCAGGTTTGCTAGATGTTTCCACTATTCCCAATTTATGCAATTCACAATTATAAGACACTTCATTGTAAAACATTAATTAATATAAGTTTCATAGGTAGATTTAGTATCAAGGTGTTTTTTATATCCTTATAATGATAATTTATTAAACTATTGGCCTTTAAATCAAAGGGTTTCATCTGAGATGATGAAAACACTAGTGATTGTAGGCAATAATTATGTAACCTCTAGTCTACATAGAGCCATGGTTTTTCCACGATCCACAAAATAAGCATATGAACATTTAAAAAATTTCCACCTCCCTATTAGAGATTTAGTTAATATTATTATTAGGTTCCATTTCAAAATGGCATAAACCACAAACTCTATGGGAGGTAGAGATATTAGTGAGAGGTCTTGAAATTGGATCCACATTGTATAATTACAAGTTTTGGTATTTTTTCATGTTATCTCATTATTATCTTAGATATGAGTGATTTTTGTAGTGTTTTAATTATTTTTTGAGGTGATATAAGTGTGAAAAACATTTATGTGCTTGCTTTGGATACTATATTAATGAATTATTTGTCCATGAAAGGCCCAAAAGTGTTAGTAACTTGTACATGTTTATAATTATATAGTATAAAGGGGAGTAAAATTGACTCAATTGGATTTTTCCCCATAATCAAGTTTTATCTAAGTCATATTTTATGTGCTTTGTGTTGTCTTATATTTCTCTCCATTTATTAAAATAGATTGCAATTTCAATTCCAACACTTCATATATCCATTTTAGCAATAAATATAACTTATATTAGTAGTGTTTGAATTAGTATATTGAGCTACGGATATATAATATGTGCCAGTGAATATTAGTGTGAAATATCCACCTAGATTATGAATCATATTGGTATCAATCTAAGTTTTTTACTTTTGTTCATAAAAGGCTTCTAACACTTTCCACAAGTTATGTTAGTCTATTTTCTATTTTATTGTGTGGTTTTGTTTGACTATGTGAAGTTTTATGCATGTTATCCAAGTAGAGAGTGATATTGGTGAAGATGACTTGGTTCTATTGCAAGAAGAAAAGTCCATAAGGAAGTGGAAGAAAAAATTTATAAGAAATGAAAATTTTGGTGATGAATAAACCCAGACAAACAAATAATGGTTCTACAAGCTCGAAGAGGATGTTTCTAACATTTTTCTTTCCATGAAGTTTATTGATAAAATGGAGTCCATTATAGACATACTCATGCTAAAGATACGCATTTATATGAAGGTATTAGAAGTGAGGGGATGGATTATCTTAATTATGATAATAAACTTAATAAAAAGAAGGATCCACCTCTATTTAAAGTAAAGGCAAAGATTTAAACTCATTGATATGAAGGAAAGGTTAATGCAAAGAAACTAGACTATTAATTAGCTCAATTTTAGGTATACTACAGTCTACATCAAGCTAATTAGTGTAAAAAAATCTCTTTTACAAGGTTAAAGTTATATATACATGCATTAAATGTTTTTAAAATTGTGTTCATTATTTGGTTATGGAGAAGATATACCATCAATTAGTAAGTTGGAGAGTTCAAAGTTCCATTTAAGAAGTAATTCTACCCAATTTTATATGAATAGGAAAGATATATTGTTTGGGTAATCTTAGTTAACAACTGGGATAAAGTGTGCAAGATAATACTAGTGTGCTACACAAGATGGAGATTCAAATTGGCCAAGACATGTTTGATTATGACATATTGATGAACTATGTCATGGGATTGAATAGTCAGTTAAGGCGGTTAGTGTTACTTTCCAAGCCCAAGGATCTTGATGAGGCTTGTTTTCAATCTCATTATCTTAAGATGGAACAAGACAAGGGTTTGTCTCCCTCTTCAAATAGTAAGGAAGGTTAATTAAATGATAATTTTATTTTCTATAAATAATGTGTGAATAAGTGTGGACATAATGATGTTAATAGTTATACTGAGTATTATTAAAATTTGAATCCATAATTTCAACCCTTTAGAAAAAAGAGGAAGAATAAAGTTATGACTTTGGTTATGAAAAAGAGATGTGTGTAGCCAAGATGGGGAAGAGAGGATGTGTTTTACTTCCATTCAAGGTAAGGTATGTTTAGAAAATGATGCTGAAATGGTGTGAACCATCAAAATTTTCCATATAAAATTTTATATTAGTAATACAAATATAGATGCTATTTTTGATTCATGCTCTCAAACAAACTCAACTATTAAAGAATTGGTATATAGAATTGAGTTGGATGTGTACAATCATCCAAATCCTTATGCAATAGAATGGGTGAAGCAAGGAGAAGAGATAAAGGTTTTCAAGCAATTTAATTTCAAGTTTTCCATAATTTAACATTCCATTGACAATTTTGTTGTGGATCTAGTACATGTCATATCCTACCTTGTTAAAACTTGACAAAATACTTATAGTACCTTATGATACTATAATAATATTATTTATTTATTTCATAGTTTAATTTATTAGTTGATATATATATCATTATTATGAGGATGTTTTAATTTTTATTATTATCTCTTAGATATATGTACTACTAAATTCATTTCCATGGTTTCAAGTGTAGGTAAAGGATGAGCCTGGCCCGAGGGGGGAAGAGTTCCACAAATTAGCACAAAGAAAACTATAAAAGTATAAAAGGTAAGATGAAAGTAAGATATTTTAATGTTCCAACAATTCCTTAGTTTTTATTTCTATATGTGAATACCCTATTTTAGACACTAAAATTAACATTTAATGCTAAAATAATGCACCTATGACAACTTATTATACACAGTTGGCTAAGGCTAAATTCCATAGTTTTAAAATGTTATTCCTATACTTTTATATGAATGATCCTTATCCTTAAGAAATTCTTATTTTTTATGTTCATATTTACCATTATAAATAGCCTAAGAGAACCCCTTAATTTATTCACACTTTTAAATTATCTACTGCTACTTCTCAGACAAGGCCACTCCTTGAGGACTATACTACTTGATGGTAGTGATATAATCCTTTAACCACTTCCTTTTTAAAAATAATGGTTAATTGATCAAATTCAAATTTACTTAATGGGTCATTACAAACATTTCACAAGTCACATTTGATGAATTTCTAAAAATATTAATATAATACTAAATTTTAAAACCATTTGTTCAATATAGGCTCATATGATTGGAAAACACTATAATATACAACTATACATTGAGAGGGAAAACATTTTTCTTCCTAATTATAAGTCCACACAACCTAGTATCCATGAGATAAGGTTGAATACACCTCTAAGGTCAAAATTCATTGTTGAAGCACATAATTACACTAGGATTGCACTATCTTATAACATTACACCAATATTTAATACACCACTGTATCATAAGAGAACTACATGGAGTTTGATCCCTCTTAAAAGTATTGGTATGTAATAATCACTCAATATAAAGGTTATAGAGGGCAAGACCAACTTCAGACACTAACCCTATTTTCCCATTTATTCCATTTATTCCTCATTGTCTATTAATCTAGGGTTTGAAGAGAATAAAAAGACATATAACATCTTCTACAATGAATCAAGTGACCCTAATCACACACATATGAACTAAAAGTAGAGTGGCACTAACCAAGAGTTAAACATAAAGTAAAAACTCTATCAGATGCCAGTGAGCCCTATAGATGCAAGTATAGGCCAAACTCATATAAATAGTGGGACCTTGTCCCAGAAATATGTGAGGCCATATTAATTATTCACAATGACTTCACATAGTTATATAATTAATTTCATAGTCATAGTCATAGTCTTGCATGTCAAAGTCTAGTTAAGGAATTTATTTCTATGTATTTTCCCTTTTAGCATAATTTCATAAATAGTAAGTTTTAAACCATAAATGCTTAATTTATGTCAATTTTATACATTCAAATTTTATAAATTAGTTTATCATAATTAGGGTTTAAGTACTCCTTCTATCCTAATTTTTGATAAAAACATAAAGGTTTAATTATCAATCATGAACACAATTACACCACAATAGAGAAACTATGTTTGGCTCTTATATTTGCCACATATAAGGTTAGACACTACATGATTAATAATGGGACTAAAATTATTACAACACTTATTTGGGATAATCTATATTCCTTATTTTATGGGAATTTTTTTACTTCTCTTAGAATAGGAAATTTCATCTTTATGGTTATTCCTCAAAGGGATTATTAAAGAGAGAAACATTTTCATGAGTTAGAACAATTGGAAAACACACACATACAAGCATGAAGAAATATCATAGTATATAAAAATAGAATTCAAAAGGCATATAGTAGGGGAATTCACATCAAAGAGTTGAGGTTGGTGACTTGGTTTTAAAGGAAACTATAAGGAATGTCAATGCAAAAGAAGAAACCAAAGGCAAGTTAAATCCTAATTGGTTGGGTTCATATATGATTACATAAAATTTGAGTATACAAGTTTATAATTTGGCTATGATTGAAGGAAAACTAATAAATAATACAATAAACATTATCTATCTTTAGTGGTTCTATACTTCTATTTTTTTAATTTTTAATTTTTTCAAAATTACTAAAAGAATAGAATGTTTCAAAAATCCTAAAATATAGAACCTAGGTATGATATGTGTAGTTTATTTACACCAGTTGATTTTATATATATATATATATATATATATATATATATATATATATATATATATATATATATATATATATATATATATATATATATATAATTTTATATCAAACATGCATCACAAGTGTACTTGAGTGAATGATGAACATATATGTTTTAACTTCTAGATATAGTTTCTTGTGGTGCTATTATCTCAAACCCAAAAAATTTAAACATCCAAAACCACTCTCACCAAGACGGTCACACATTGTGCTCTTGTCTGATTACAACAAACTTATCCCAATGATCATAGGCTTTGATTTTTTAAATTCAAACTAGTCATAGGCCTTATATATTTATATATCAACAAATTCATTGGGGACATCTTTACACATGTTTTTATCATTATTTAATTATCCATATTGTTCATAGTTCAATTCAATACATTGCACACAATCAATCATTATTGGATCATTTACACTAACATTGTTATCTCATTGGATACTTGATTTATTGAATACACTAATGTTACAAGTTGCTTATGTAAGTAAATTTCACTTATCCGTGCACGTTTTTCATGTTTGAGTCTTTGCCTCATGTTTTGTGTGTACTCCTTTCTTTGCACTATGGACATTTGAACATGTCCTCATTTTATGGTTTAAGTCTTATTGCATGATTATATGTGTGTGAGTGAAATTTAAACATGTACATTATATGCATCCCATTGGAATTTTTATTTGTTTTGCATGCTTGTGAATGTACACTTTGTGTGTGTGTGTCAGGGCCATGACTCTTGTTTAATCTTGTTTGCTTAGTTTGTGATGTTGTGATAGATATCATGCATATCCCCAATTTTTAAATGCCATGATCAATATCATACATCTTCCCCATGTAAATATATATCAATTTTACATACTTGGTATTGATCATTTATTCACTATGTTCCTGATTACTAACATCTATATAGATATGACACTATGTATGATTGGTTCTACTTGTATCATATGTTACTATTTTTATCATATTATCAATATGTTGACATGATATCCAAAATTATTATAATTACTCCAGATTTAAATATTTTGTATAACATCATTCTTATATTTTTTTTTCTTTTGATCTAGGTTATTGTGCATGTTTTTCAATTCACCTCAAAAGAGGGGGCATGCATAATGGTTTTTCTTAGAGACTAAGTTGAGAAAACCCATTACATAGAAAGTAAAATACAATATTTTATCTATGAATCATATTTTATAGTTAGTTTTTACTTAGAAAGAATTCTAAGACAACAACACTCCATTTGGATAGCAACACAAACTGTAGCTGTCCAAAATAGTGTACTTTCATCCCATTAGTTATAAAATAGTATTTTCCAAAATTTATCAAAATAATAGTCAGTTAAAAGGTAGTTTGAAACAAGTATCCAAGATTATTTTAGATAAATACTCAGGTTGGTCTCTTATTTTACACATATCTGGGGAATCATGTATGACATGTGTTCTAGATTATCACATGGGATTTTACTTAGAAAATCATTTGATATTACTTAGTTTTAGAATCCATATACACCTAGATATCAAATTGGGGTTATGTGCTCAACACATGCTCACTTTATTACTTTATTTTCACCATTTTTGTAGAAGGAATGAAAATTCATGTCATTCTCTATGTTATAAACACTAGATTTAGAACATATTATTTATTCACCAATTCTTCGCTAGAAATGAATCTTTTTTTATATGTAGTAGTTGATTCACTTTTTGGCACTAGGTTTACACTAGAATGATCTATATTAATTTATACAAAGTTTCCAAGCTACTTTAATACATTGGGCATGTAATGAAGGAGTCAAACACATATTGATTTCTTAAGCACACTCTCCTTTCAATGAGAATTGGGGCATATATATATCAGAGTTGTTGCCAGAATCCAGATAATGTGAGTGTAATGGAGACATGATCACACGAGTTGAAGCAAGTGCATACCACATAGATGCTAAAGCAATTTAAAAATAACACAAGAAGATAAATTGCACAAGACAAAATGGATAAAACCAAAATCTGATTAACATGAGATGGCCAAAGTGAGGACTACAAATAAGAGAGTACGTAAGTAACTCCTCCACAAAAGGTGGACAAGGCACCCCAAGAATAGACTGTAACTCTTCCATGAAAGGTGGTGACAAGGTGCTAAGAATAGAGAATTAACTCCCATCAAGGGAGTTGCTTATGACATTCTTATGATACCTATGACACATCTATGACACACACCTCCACATAAGCTAGCCTATCCCACAAATGTAGGAAAACTCCATGTATGCACAAGAAATACAATTTCCATAATTAATAAATAGGGAAAAATAAAAACCTACACTAACACCCCCCATAAGTGCAGCTTAGGTGGGCAGTGTGGAAATATAAAATGGGTCCCGACAACTAGGCCTGATGAGGTACCCATGTAAAAATGCAATCTCCCATAAAATAGAGAAAAGGAGAAAACCCGTAGGAAAAAACTCCCCCCTAAAAGAGAGACATAAAAGAAATAAAGAGGCTAGAGGCCCCCCCTAAAGATGATGTTGCTGTAGATGTAGACCGCACCCCAAGAAGAGCTTGTAGATGAATGAACTTACTCTCAGTGAAAGATTTGGTGAAGATGTCTGCAACCTGCTCCAAAGATTAGAAAAATATCAAGTTGATGACTTGACTATGAATAAGATCTCGAGTGAAGTGCATGTGAATCTCTATGTGCTTGGTCCACTAGTGCTGAACCGGATTCTTACAAATATAGATGGTACTCTAGTTGTCACAAAAAATGATGGTGGGCTACTGGATGGGAATGACAAACTCATAAAGAATCCCCTAAAGCCAAATAGCCTCGGTAGCTACATTAACAGCTCCCCTATACCCTACCTCTATGGATGATATAGCAATAACATTCTGCTTCTTGCTAGACCAACTGATAGGACCAGAATCTAGAGAGAAACTATAACCAAAAGTGGACTTGTGAGTTTATGAATCACTAGCCCAGTCTAACTTTATAAATCCAACCAAGTCAACCTCTATGCCAAATCTATAATGAATCATGTATCCTTGTGAACTTTGTATGTAATTCAAGATCCTCTTAGCTACTTTCCAATGCAGCTCATGAGGTTCCTGCATAAATCTAGAGACTAGTCTCACTGCATATGATATATTAGGCCTGGTGTGAGTCAAGTAGATGAGACTACCAACAAGTTGTCGATACCGAGTGGCATCAACCAATGGTGAAGAACAGTCATCCTCAAGCTTGAATCCTGATAGAAATGGAGTCGGAGATGGCTTGCAATCAACCATGTGAAATTGAGACAATAAATCAAGAGCATACTTAGGTTGTGCAAGAGAAATCCTTGAATTTGACTGTGAGATCTTGATGCCAAGGAAGTAGTGTAACAAACCCAAATCTGTCATGTCAAATCTATCCTAAAGAGATGCCTTCATTGCTACAATAGTTGATGAAGAACTCCTGGTGATCAAAAGGTCATCAACATATAGAACCAAAATCAAGAGCGAATCATCCTACCGCAAGAAGTAGACATTGGGATCAGAATGGCACCTAATGAAACCTGTTGTGAGAAGGAAGGAAGGAATCCATCTTGGCATACCAAGCCCGAGGGGCCTATTTGAGGCCATAGATAGATTTCCTAAGTCTGCATACTAAGGAAGAATCCTAAACAAATCCTGGCAGCTGCTCCATGTAGATCTCCTCCTCTAGGTCTCCATGAAGAAAGGCACTCTTCACATCCATTTGATGCACATCCCAAACATGTGCTACGACAATAGCTAAGGTGAGTCAGATAGAAGTCATCTTTGAAATGGGTGCAAATGTCTCTGAGTAGTCAATGCCTACCACCTGTGAGAAACCCTTGGTGACCAATCGCGCCTTGTACTTATCAACTGACCCATCTGCTGCAGACTTTGTCTAATATAGCCACTTACATCAAACCATCTTTCTTCCCTTAGGAAGTGAAGTCAAGTCCCAAATGTGATTTTTGATTAAGGAAGAATATTATTCCTCCATAGCAATATCCCACTCAAGTACCCCTGATGCCTCTCAAAAAGTCTATGGATCCAAAACTAAAGCAAATAAGGCATGTGGATCTCTCTGAAAACCCCCCCTAGTACGTCTGTCATCCGTGGGATCTCCTTCCCAAGTGCCAACACTCTTAAGTGTCTATCTGGCCCAAAGTGGCCTAGAAGTGGGTGAGTCAGGTGCTAACTCCTCATCCTTTAACTGATTAGAGGTGGATGACTCTACATCACTGTCCTCACTGTCTGAACTCAAAGAAGAAGAAGATGTCTTTGGCTTGAGAACCTGTTGTGGCTGATCTAAATTTGATGAGGAATAATCATGAAGAAGTAGATCCAATGAGGGATAAGAAGTGTCAAGTGTTGAGCCTTTAGGACTCTCCTTAAAATGGACACTTCTCTCAATGAACAACTCATGAGTGACTAGATCTAGAAGGCAATATCCCTTAATACCATCTAGATATCCTACCAAGATATAAGGCTTAGACTGACATTCCATAGCTTTGCATTTCTTCTTCAGAATGTGGGCCATGGCTAGGGATCCAAAAACCCTGAGGTGCTCAACATCAGGTTTCCTTTTATGCCAAGCTTCAAAGGGTGTTATCCCTTTCAAAGCTTTGTGAGGAACCCTGTTTTGAATGTAGCAAGCACAATTGATGGCTTCAGCCCAGTACTATGGTGCTAAGGATTTGGAGTGAATCATATAACTACCCATCTCTTTCAAGAACCTATTTTTGCGTTCTACAACCCCATTTTGTGAAGGACTATAAGTGACTGTGTGCTGCAAATCAATCCCCTCTATGGTGCAAAACTGATCAAACCTGATGCTGACATACTCCCCTCCATTATCAGTTTGAAGAACCTTGATGGATTTCTCACTCTGTTTCTCAACAAGAGCCTTGAAGTCTAAAAAATTTTCAAACACTTCAGACTTTTGTTTAAGAAAATATATCCAAGTGTACCTAGAGAAATCATCAATGAAAGTGAGGATGTACTTGGCCCTTGTGAAAGATGGTTTGGGAAAGGGTCTTGATACATCACTGTGGACTAACTCCAAAGGTTGTGAAGCCCTCCAAGCTTTGCCTTTGTCAAATTTTGCTTCGGGATGCTTCCCAAGTGAACACCCCTCGCAAAGTCCTTTTTAGAATTGGACACGAGGCAAGCTGATGACCATGTCATTTTTGCAAAGTTGTTCAAGGTAGCAGTAGCTAAGGTGGCCAAACTGCTCATGCCATAATTTGCTAACTCCATCTGAATGAGTTAGCAATGTTGTTGGAGAAGAATCTGATGAAAAATGTGAGAAGATGTATAACCTGGCTTGGTGATCTTCCCTACCCACTGCCACTATCGTATCACTATGCAACTCCCTGATAGCCACTGAATCTAGTGAAAACTCAACTTTCATGCCCCGACCAATGTGAGTGATTTGGTACACTGATAGGAGATTGGTTGAAAGAGAAGGAACACTTAGAACATTATTGAATGTTCCTCCTTCCATTTCAATTGACCCTCTCCCTACAATAGAAACTGAAGTGTCATCACCCAAACTAATTAAAGTCATGCTACAAGGCTCTGAAGATGAAAACTCAACTAGTGAAGGGCCCATGTGGTGAGAAGCACCCGAGTCAATGACCCATGAAGATGTAGAAGCTGTTGTAGCTACAAGGGCCTTGCCCTTTTCTTTCTCCTTACCCTTGCCTTTTGCCTTGGTAGAATCTTGGGTAGATGAATTCTGCTTGGACTCAAGAACACCTATGTTGTTCTTCTCTAGAAGATGAGTTAGGTGATCTATTTGTTTCTTCATTCATTTGTCTTCATCATGCCCTGTATTTTTACAATAGGCACACTTAACCTTCTCCTTCTTAGGTTTAGCATTGGAAGAGGAGGTCTCAATGTTGTTTTTGGCAAGATTGTTGTTTTCTTTCTTCTTCTGTTGGTCCTTGTTCTTTTTCTTCTTCTCCTTTGTTGAAGTCTTATCCTTACCATTTCCAACTATCAAAGCTTGGGGTTGAGTAGACTTCATTGTGCCCATTTGAATTAGTTTATCTTGCTCCCTAGTCAAGTCATAAATGAATGAATCCAAAGAAGGCATTTTCCATGTACTGCCAAGGGCACTTTTTGTGGCATGGAAAGTGGAGACAAAGACTGAATAGCTTGGACCTAACTTTGTGAGAATAGAAAGTATGAGTTGATCATCTTTATTCTCTATCCCATATTCTTTCAATTTCAATTTAAGAGCCTTAAAATTAGTGAAGAAGTCCTATAAGGTGTCAAATTTGCTAGAACTTAGACTTATGAGTTCATTTTCGAGCTCATGACCTCTCATCTCATCAAGCTTTCCAAATAACTTTTCTAAGGTGTCACATATGTCATTAGGAGTCTATAAGGATTATAAATGGAAGAGAAGTTTTGGAGACATAGACAAATTTAGTGATCCATAGGCTTTATCACTACGGTTGTACCACTTGACCTTTTCAGCATCAGTGTTGGGTTCTACTTCAATACCCATGGTGATACCATACAACCCTTTGATTTTAAGAATGATTGACATTTTAACCTTCCATTCATGATAGTTGAAGGGTGTTAGGGTTTTAAGTTGAAAAGAATCTATTTTTAGCTGAATTTATGTGAAGTTGTTTTGATTGCAAGTTGTGAAATTATGCAGAAAAGAGAATGAAAGCAAAGATTTTCAAGTTGTGAAAAGAAATCACACCCCCCTAAAATATTGAGCCCCCAAAAATATGCAAGTGCATGCTCAAAATATGTCAGAATCATCCGAGAATGCGTCTTAGAGAAATCAGTGCAAGACTAAAGTAAACAGGACATTGGACTCAGCTGAAAATGCGTCTCGAGAGACCCACATTTTAGGCACTTTATAAACTAGTGATTTTTTGACAAATAACAAGCCTATGCTATGGATAATTAAATTACAAACATTTTTTCAAAAAATGGCATCTAAATCTGAGCTACCATTTACAAGATATTAAAAGTTCAATTTTTCCATAAACTAGTGATTTTGCAAAAAAAAGCACTAAAACATTAAAAAATGCCTATTTTGAGAGAGAAAGTGGCCTTCCAACCACTCGTTGGATTTGGCATAGAATGAGGAATCTAAAAGAGGTTTTTGTGAGGGGGAATTGGCCTCCTGCCAACCCAGGCCTCACCCTTCGTCTTTGACAGGTGAAGATACAAGTTTTAAATGAAAACCCCCAAATTACAAAATTGTCTAAAAAATTAAATATTCAATCAAATTGACTGATTTTTATTTTATCAAGTCAATTTTAACTAAAAAAATAAAATTTGAAGACAGACTGAATTGTTGGCCAAGCATGAAAAAAGTGCCATTTTCTAAACAAGACTGCTGGCAGAAAAGACAACAAAAAAATAGACCTACTGGAAACGCCGTACGGCCTGCTTGGCACCTTGTTGGGTAGAGAAAATAAGCAAATGAACAATAGACTTTGGTGCAGACTTGAAGGCGTTGAGTGCTGATGTTGGCGCAGATTAGAAGTTTAGAGTGGAGTGCTGAAGGAAGAACCTGTAGACTTGTGCATCGTACGGCCTGGTCAGTTGTTGAAAAGGATGCTACTGCTAAAGCTTGGCGTGGCAAACGCTGAGTGTTGAGTTTGAACTAAATGCTAAGTGTTGCTCCTCCCTCTGCTGCTTGCACACAACAATGGCACCTAAGCTAACTACTGAACCAGCCCCTGAAGTGAAGACATCCAAGACACCCAAATGCCAAGTATTCCAAGATGCAAGAAATGATATTGAAAGTTTGATTTTTTTTTTATAAATTTTTTAGATTAGATCTAGAAAATAAAAAAAACAAAGAGAACTCCACTCCTCTTGATTTCAAAATGAACTAAAAGCATAACCAGACACACGATTACCGTTCTCACTTTGATACCATATCGAAGTTGTTTCCAGAATCCAAATAATGCAAGTGTAATGGAGATGTGATCACATGAGTTGAAGAAAGTGCACACCACATAGATGGTAAAGCAATTTGAAAATAACACAAGAAGATAAATTGCACAAGACAAAATAGAGAAAACCAAAATCTGATTAACATGAGATGGCCAAAGTGAGGACTACAAATAGGAGAGTACATAAGTAACTCCTCCACAAAAGGTGGATAAGGCACCCCAAGAATAGACTGTAACTCCTCCATGAAAGGTGGTGACAAGGTGCTAAGAATAGAGAAGTAACTCCCATCAAGGGAGTTACTTATGACACCTATGACACATCTATGACACACACCTCCACATAAGCTAGCATATCCCACAAATGTAGGAAAACTCCATGTATGCACAAGAAATACAATTTCCCTAATATAGGGAAAAATAAAAACCTACACTAACAGTATAGTAAAATCCAAGTGTTCAATGATGAGAAAATATTTGAGGGTTCTACTCTATCTAGTCACTAGTTTTTTACCAGAAAACATAATGGTTCTCATACCCAAACATGTGTATTTGTTATTTGTTATTTGATTTATAAGTTTTATTATCTTTACTTTTATATTTGCATCATATGTAAGGACTGATTTATACATGTTTCATTTCAAATTTGTGTGAACTATAATTCAATGTGTGGCTTATATTTAAGACTTAAATTCATAAATAAGTTCAGGTATAATATTCTTTTTTTTAATCTAGTAGTCTCACTTTGTTGCATTAGTAGAATAAAAGGAGGGAAAATGTAGACACTAAAATTAACATTTAATGATAAAACAATTCACTTGTGACCAATATTTATACACACTTATCCAAGGCTCAATTCATGGTTATGAACCATTATTATTCTACTTCTATATGGACAATCCTTACCCTTAATAAATTATAATTTTTGAAAATTTCAAGTCACCATTCCAAACCACCTAAGGTTATCCCTCAACTGATTCAAACTTATACCTTAGCTTTCTATGATTATTATATGAGGCCACTCCTTTAGAACTATCTTGGTTAGTGAAATTATTTGAATCCACCAATCACATTGTCTAGCCAAATAATGGTTAATTGCTCAAATTCAAATTCACTTAATAGGTTATCCTCCACATTTTGCAAGTGCCATTTGAGGAATTTACAAAAAATATTATTATAAAGATACATTTTATAATTGTTTGTTTAGTATAGGATCATATGAGTGAAAATAACTAGAATATGAAACTACACATTAAAATGAAAACACTTATTCTTCCCAATTCAATCACCAAACAACCCAAGTAGCCCTGAACTAAGTTTGAATACTCCTCTGAGGTCACAATTCATTATTGAATCATATAATTATACTAAGATTGTAAAAGAATATATAATTACACTAATAGTTCATACACACCACTATAGCATGGGATAACTATATGAAATTTGATCCCTCATGGTATTGGTATGTAGGCAATGCTCAACATAGGGGGTGTTGAGATCAAACACAACTTCAACCACTTACTCTATTTTCCCATAATTATTTATTGATCTAGGGTTCCAAGTGAATAAAAAGGTACACAATATTTTTTGTAGTGACTTAAACAACCTTGATCACACACACAAGACCTATAGGCAGAGGTGGACCGACCTAGATATACATGGAAAGTAAAAAGTCTATTGGATGTTGGCATACCCTATTAATACCACTGTAAGATGACCTTGTATAAATAGTAATTCATTTCCACAAATAAATTAAAATATTTGTTCCTAATTGACTATGATTTAACACATCTGTACAATCACTTTCATAGTCACAAACACAGTCCTATATACCCAAGTATAACTAAGTATTTATTTCTATGTATTTTTTTATGTTTTAAAATATTTCCATAATATTAAGTTACAAATAATAAATTATTAATCTATGATTATTTTATATATTCTAATTTTACACAATAGTTTTCATAATTAGGGTTTAATTATTCCTTTTATCCTATTTTTTGATAAAACACATGTACTATGTGTAAATCATTATTTCTAGTTTTGAGTGGTTGTCATTGGCATGGAGCCAATTGTTCATATTGTTTATTATTTTTGCTGATTATATTTGAAATTCTTGTTTTAACTCAAAATTTTCAAAAGACTTGGGTCATTTGTCTTTACTTTATTTAGTGTAAAAAGAGCACAAGTTGCATTTAACTTTGTTATGATTGACATTGGTCTTGGTATGCTTTACTGGAACTTTTAATTAATTTTGAGTTAGTAAAATATTTGATGCAGTCTTGGATAATTCTTGCATTATTGTTGTAAAACTTTAAAGAATGATTTTAATCAAAACCTTATATCTGGTCTAAGTTAAGGTGGATTTTTGATTATCTATTCAAATAGATCATGATTGAGGTTATTGGCTTAATCATTTTATTTTTTTAAGATAAATCAACTAGATTAGGTCAAGGAATATGAAACAAATATTTTGTTTTAGTTTGTTGAAGATAGTGAGACTCCTAATGGAACCAATGAACTCAAATTATATGTGATAGGGGAAGTTAGGGCATAGTGTGGGTGGTGAAGTGAATGAATTAGAAGGAATAGGTATAAAACTGCATCATATCCATAGAATTAATTACCTAGAAAGTTATGTGTTTCTATATTTAGCATCTATGATGCCAAACCATTATGGAAAAACCTTGTTGGAAGCATATTTTATTTGGTTTTAAAACGGAACTTATGTGGCTCTGTGGAAGGTCACACATGGGCTAGGAGGAAGAAGGAAGAAGGAGAAAACAATGTGAGGGAATATAAGAAGAATACGAGAAGCTAGCAGTAAGGTTTTGAACTCATTGATTTGGGATAAAGTAAGTAATATCTTATCTATCTATTCCTCGTTGCATTTATACTAATTTTATAAATATGAAGGGAGTTATTTTTGTGAATTCTCATTTGGATCATAATGAGGGTCATGAAAAAAACTAGTTTTATGTAACCTCAATTCTCGTTACTTTAACTTTATAATAAATTTCAAATATTGGTTTTTTATCTTATTCGATGCTAGGGCAAAGATGTGTATTGAGGTAATCTAACTAATGTGTTACTATTTAATAAAGTAAATTAGTAAACCATTGGGTTAAATTTACTTCATTCAATGATGGTGTATAATTAAATGATTACTCAATGTTACCACTTATTATAGGCATAATGCTTGTAGGGTAAAACCATATATATATATATATATATATATATATATATATATATATATATATATATATATATATATATATAGTTTCAAATATTTGTAAATCTTACTTAAATATTGATAAAGTTACTTATTGTGTATTACTTGGTTTATTTTATTGTTATATAATTTAGTTTCTTGTTTAACCTTGCATGCTCTTTTTTTAAACCTTGACTTGTATTGGTGGAACCAAAGTATAATTTTGTGTTTTCTCTTTTACATATTTATACTATTGTGTTTTTTTTTGCAAAAATATTGCAATCCTATGCTTGATGGATGGGGTGGTAAGGGCTGACAATGGTTGAAATCATTTTACTCATATTATTGTATCTATTGTTAGGATTTGTTCCAAAGTCTTAACATTAGGTTAGATTTTTGGTAGGTAATAAATAATTATTGTAAATAGGGAATGCATCTTTTAGTAAAGACACCCCCATAAAATAAACTTAGATTAATTTTTAGGTAGTTTCCATGTTTTATATTTATTAATTAGAACTACTTTACGGGTTGTTTTCCCGTATTTAGTTGGTTATAGGATTAATTGTTTTTATCGGTCATTGGTAAAAACTATATAAATCCATGTTTGCATTGTAAAAGGGTTAACGGAGTAGAGACAACCTTATGTACTTGTTTTTTTTAATTTAATAAAATACTTGTGCACTCGCACTAAGCGGGGAGAAGATTCAACATATTTTAGTTCAGGAGTTATCATCTATTTCAACAATGATTCTACATTAGAATTCTTTCTAACATTGTTGTGTTTGAAAAAATTAAAAACCTGACAAATACTAGGTATAATTGAATTTTATTATAAATAAAGTGTGAATGACCTTGTGAGGCATGAAGTTATGATTTAATGAATCTTGATATTAATTTTTGTTATGTACTTTTCTTAAAATGTAAACCATTATATATATGAATCATGACTGGTTTTTCTTTAAGCTTGAGATAATAAAGGTAAAGTAATAGTCAAAGTTGGTATTTTGATACATTGGATAATGAATACCTTATTGTTATTATTATTAGAAATAAAATTCGAAATTTTGGAATACTTTCCATGTCTTACTAATATTGTTAGTAATTTGGAGTATGTTTTTTAATATATAATCATGTGCAACTATATTTTTTCCTTTATAGGATGATTTATCAAAAGAAAAGGAAACACTTGTAAATAAAAATCTAAATTTTATGCATAGATTTATTCTTGGTGAGAGTGATTTTTATAACATTACAGTCTCTAGTTAAAGGTTCATATTCAATAACATTCATTGAAATATGTTTGAGGATTCTTTAAAGTTGTAATATTTTAACTAAAATAAATAAATATAGTTTGAAATGAGAATTCGGTGTTTAATGGCTTGTGTACAATCTAATGTCTTCATTAAACTTATTATTTTCTATTGTATATGTGTTATTGTTTGTAATATTATACCATGGTTATTTAATTTCCAAAAGAATTTAGTTTTCAGTTTTTCTAGTAAAAATAGTTCAGGGATGGATTTGCTTTAAGATGAATGAATTTAGATGTTGATTTCTTTTTTTTTTAATTTAATTTTGTTAGAAAATTAATTTTAATTTCTGTTTTTCTTATAGTTTTAAGTTAATCTTAATCTTATGTATGTGTGCATTTATTGTATTTATAAATGTACTTTATTTTTTCTTTTTGAGGTGTTATTTAGCTCTCCAATTTACTTATTGGTTTTGGAGTTTCTAGAATGTAACTCCTCTCCTTCCACATGACACACACATCCTCTTCATTTATAAAAGGATTAGGGACACATAACATATATAGTGGATATTTTATTTATAACTCATTTTCTCTCTTAGCTCTTTATAAAAATCACTCATCTCTATTTCATTAACACTTGATTTCACTCTTAACTTAATCATGTTGATCTAATATTATTCTTATATCCTTGATGTTCTCTTGGCTTAAGGTCATTCTTCTCCTACATTATTCTCGTTATTGTAATTAGAGATTTTTTTGCAAAATTTCAATATTAATGTGGAGGTTTTCACCATTTGATGCTTTCTCCACTTGTCGCCTTTGTCTCAACTATGTGCCCTATCTATATCAAAGTGATATTGTTCCTTTGCATTCATTTACTCATTTATTTCAGTTATTTCAATATTGTTTCAGCTTTGTGGTTCTTTCATCTTATTATTCAAATGTAGGGATATTGTGGCATATCTATCGGGTTTCAAATTTTTCATAATGTTTTTATATAAACGTTATGTTTGTGCTTTTTTATTACTTTGGTTAACAATTTTTTTTCAACTTAGCATTTCATTTAATGGCATCCTTTTCTTAGTAATAAGTTGTAGTTATTTGGTATGTTGGGAGATCTACTATCCTTTCTCCACTAGGATAACACCTTTCTTGCCAATTTTAATACTTGTCTTGGCCATTCATATTCCTATGGTGACATAGTTTTATTTGGTTCAATTTTAATACGTTATTATCATATGCTTTGAAAATTCCAATTGGCATTCTGGTTAGCCACCTACTCCTTTCTCTATTCTTGTTCTATTTCAAACTATCACTTTGAAAACATTAAATCCTTTAATTATGTTGAAACGTTTATTTCTATGCTGAAATGTCTCAGTGAAACTATTACTAATCACTTTTTTGTCTGTTAATCTTTTTCCGTGGCAAGTAATTCATTCATCAAAACTCAGCATGGCATTTTTTTGGTCATTTGATTAACTTTTGGTACTCATCTTATAACTCCTCCATTTCCTTGTAATATGCTTCATTCTATGCATTCATAATGACGTTTTTTAAATTTCATTTGTTCGGCATTTCATCATTTCCACCAGTTTTGTCGTTTTCACTTCTTAACAAGGAAATAAGATAATATTAAAATTTGTTGTTTTTATAAACAAACAAATCTTAAAGCAAGAACAGTTTATGTCCATATAGCCTTTTCTTATATTTAGAAGCAAAATTTTTCTTTACTTGCATCCACTTCCATTTGCATGGTTTGAATATAGAATTGGGCTCAATTAGATCAATGTGCTTTGTTTATTGATATAAAGTTGTTTTTTTAACTCAACCCATGTAAGAATAAAAAAAGATGGGGTTCTTATTCTCTAGTGGCATTTTGGTTCATTTCAATTTATGTAATCAAAATCATTCTAGTTTAAATTTTTGGTCACATAAGAGATTTACTTGTTAGCTTTAATGTCTTTCGATTGTGGTTTTTTTTGATGTAGACTTACATTTATAAAATTGACCAAAGCCTTAATATAAATAAATATTTATATTTTAATTTATTTTTTTATTAAGATGGATATTTTTTAAAGTTTTCTAAATCAGTCAATATTTTTAATAATTGTTTTTTTAATAATCTTTAAATTGATATTTTTTAATCTCATTTTATTTTGAATTGATAAAATAAATTTATGAAAATTATGTAAACATTTTTTAAATGAAGAAATTATTTTACTAAAAAAAAACTTGCATGTTAAAATGACATTTTAAATATCTTACAAGTTTTTTTTATTGAGTAGATATAAATTATGCAATCTTCTATTGATATTTTAAATAATAAATTTATGTCTTTTACATATAGTAATAGTTCTAATGTTGATGAAACTATTTGTACTTCTAAACAACCTAACACTTTTTTGAACGTGTATTTTACCAACCTTAGCTTAAAAAAATATGTACATTATAGGCTATTCGAACGGTGTGCTCCGTAAGTGTGAAGAGAATATTCTTGAATCTATTTTACCTAAATCTAATGAAAATTCTAATAGTCTTCGCTATAATAATTTTAATGAAAAATTGGAATCATATTGTTCTCTGCATCAATAAACTTATAATGTAACTTCTTTTGATTATACTACTTGTAATGCTCATCCTTTAATTAAAATTTTTAAAGCTTGTACGCATTATAGAAAACATGGGCATCATATCTTTAAATGGTGGAAATCAAATCCATGCAAATATCATGGTAAATTCATGCATGACACTTTACATTGTTGAAAAATGATTATATCTCCTACCTCTAAAAGCATAACCATCTATATTCCTAAATAAATTGAATTTTATAGAGACTTTGATATGTATTATTATGATAATTCGTGTAATGCTTCATACAGAATATCTTTTACAAGTGACACATCTTCTTTATCTCCATTTTGATTAACTTAATCTTTTTTATGCAGTAATTAATTTTTATTGTATGGGATATATGCTTTGATTATTTTGAATAAATTCTTTTTGTGTAGTTTTATACATTTTATAGTAGAAGTTATTTTTTGCTCAAATTTGTCTAGTTGTACATCTATTATTATTACATTATGTATTTAGATTGTATTTTTGGCATATTGGTAATTTAACTTGAAAGATCAGTGTTAGCTTGTTTGTATTTCAGGTTTTGTGGATCATTACTCCTTTTTAGTATTTTTTCCATTACAAAAAAACCGTACTATCTGAATAGGATTCTTGGAGATTCTTGGTGATCATACTTTCATCCTTGTGAATTTTGGTGGCACCTTCTATTCTTTCTTCTGTCAATCTATTGTAATTCCTCTTGAAGGAAGTTTCTATTAAGGGGGAGTGTTATGTAATTTTAACTCCCTTATTTGTTTGTAAAAGGTATTCTCCACTTTTGTAACCCTAAATTTAAAATTAAGGAGAATGTTTAAAAACTAATCTTAATTTGGGTCCTACCTATAGTTTTGAGCTTATCCTAAGTCTTATGTGTGTGTGCATTTATTATATTTATAAATACATTTTATTATTTTCTTTTGAGGTGCCACTCACATTTCCCTTCTACTTGTTGGCTTTGGAGTTACTTACAAGTAATTCATCTCCCCCAACATGACACACACATCATTCTAACTTGTAATAGGATTAAGGATATATGACACATATGCTAGAGCTTACACTTCTAACTCTTTTTATCTCTTAGTTATTTATAAAGATATTTCCTCTCCCTTTTTTTAACAATTGATTTCACTCTCAACTCAATCTTGTTGATCTAGTATTGTTCTTGCATCTTTGATTCTCTCTTAGCCTAAGCATTCTTCTACTAACATCTTCATGCTATTGTAATTCAAGATTCTTGTTGCAAGCTTTCAATACTAGTGTGGTGTTTTTCAGCATTTGATGATTTCTCCACTTGTCACGTTTGTCTCAACTTTGTGTCTTATTTCTATCAAATTAATTTTATTCTTTTAAATTTATTTTAACATTATTTCATGACCTAATAATAAATCTAACAGATATTTATTAAATAGCCTTGCAAGGGTTGATATGGGTCTCAAATCAATTATGAGCTATGTACATTAGATATTTGGTATTGTAACATTTCATTAGGAATAGGTTATAAAGTTTTCTTGTTTTAATTGGTTGCAAGGAATGATACTTTATTAGAATTCTATGGTTTTTTAAGGAATGGAAGTAAGTTATCTTGTTGATTATGCAAGAAGAATAAAGACTTGTTGAATAAATAAATGCATTCGATGATTTATAAACACATGAAAATTATTATAGGTTTAAAAAAAGTAAAAAAAATTATACCAAGTATTTTTATTTTGCAAACTATGAAATAAGGTTGTGCTTGGATTTGAAGAATTTTATGTAGTGGAACTTATAGATCAATTTGAATGAATACTAGGTATAATGTCTCAAAGTTTACATAATTGTTATAATCTTTATGTACATCTTATTTGTATTTTTGATAGTTTGAAATTTGATATAACATATATTGTAAGTTGTTATGTTGAAATTGATCATTGATAATTTGGATTATCATAGCTTAAATAGTTTTAAAGAAATAAATCAGTCAAATGGAAAATGTTTTGAGAAAACCCTAAAGTTCTTGTATGTGACCTCTTTATGCTAAAAAGTGGGATACACTATTATGATTTGACATGTTTGTATATGATCTTGTTTTGATGTTTTTATGTTTGAATTTTTTAAATTAGTATATATTTTATCCAAACAAGAGAAACATTACTGCTATGATAATAATAAAATCTCAAAACTTGTTTTATGTTTACATTGATTTTTAAACTAAATAAATATGATAACATTATAATATCATATTAAAGAAAACTATTTGTAAGATATTTTTAGAAAAACATTGAATGCTTGGTGTTTGGGAAAGTACATTTTTAGTGTTAGTTGTTTTCAGATTTTTTAAACTTGTGCTAGTAATAAATAGTGCAATACTATGTTTTACTTACTACATAAAGAATATAGTAAAATAATATTTTTTTATGTATGAGCAATAAAAATAATTGGGTATGAATTTTACATGTTGTCAAAGAAATTTAGAGTAGTGTTTTTCTACAATCTATAAAACTGAATCATTCTTATAATCTCTCTCTCTAATTACCATGGATAGTTATTCGTTTTCATAATATAAACAACTATATAAAAAATGTTAACTTATGAATTTATGAACTAGTAGTCTCATGTTTTATTGATTGACATTTATTGAGTTTTCATATCTTTTAACTTTGTTAGATCATATTAATATGAATAGTTAAGAGTATTTTATTAATATTGGAGCCTTTTTACAAAAATAAAAATTTTGTTATAAATTTATTAATAAGAATCTTACTATTTGATTGTTGGGTAAGGTCAACTAGACTTTGATATTAAATTTTCTCAAAAAATTGCATTTTTATTAAAAAGCATTGAATATAAACATGATTTTGTATTAATGGATGGTATCGCACAAGGACATTATATAATATTCCTATGATCAAAGCATCCACAAGTAACTTTAGAGAGTGCATAAGCATACATGACCTATTGTGGAGAAATGAAATGCAATCATTAGTATTTCAATAATGTATTGGTTTGGGATGATTTATAGTCTCGATAGTACCAAAGAAGGAATGAAAACCATTAATTCCAATTACATTGTGAATTATTAGTACCTAATGGGTACTATATGTTTTTCCTAAGTCATTTAACCCTGACCTACTTCCTGCTAACCACCGATTAGGTGCAGTTGTTTCTCAGCTTCATTTTAATGTGCTTGAGTTAAATCTGAATGGGTGAATAAAATAATATTTACCTAGTTAAAACTAACATATTATTTGCTATTATTGGGACCAATAGGATCATTTGGCATATGTTTTTGTTACCATTTTTTCTTGGAGAAAGCAAGGCATTATCAAGGATGGTGATGAGGCACATGTTTAGTGTTGGTAGATAGCGCTCTCTCCTGGAGGTTTTTGGCAACTAGTGCCTTAGGTTTTCATATATGTATTTTTTCCCATGTCTTATTAGACACTACTTTAGTTTCCTTATGTGGTCTATTGGAACAGGGTTTTACGAAAGCACAATAAGAGGAGACTAACATTATGGTGCTTGATGCTGGAAAGAGGGATAGCTTGAGGATTTGTTGCTTTACAAAATATGTAGTTACAATCTACTTGTATATTTTTTTTAACTTTCTGACATTTTGGTAGGGTTTGTTTAGCACTGTATTACATTTTGATAGGGTTTGTTTAGAATTGTAACTTATTTTTGGGCTTTGGTTAGTGTTTTTTTAAGATTTTGGGTCCCCTTTAACCTTAACTTTTGTAACTTTATCCTGAATGATGATTTTGCCAATATCTTCAAACACCTTTTTTAAAAAGTAGCATAGACAAAAGGGACTCTGATATTGATGAACTATGGATCTCTAACATTGTACATTTACCCCCTACATTTTCCACTTTTCAACACCATCAAGGCTATAGATTTTCTTAGAATATCACTTAACTTTTTATTTGTTATTCTATAGTTGTGTATCATCCATTAGGGTTTTGTGTATCCTCTTTTTTTTTAATGGAATTATTTTAAGTTAGAAATATGTTTGTCATTTCTTTAATGCTACAGCATTTGTAATTTTATATTTCCATATTTGTCCTTTCTTGGATGCTAAAGCCTTTATAATTTCTCTAATTTTATGTTGCACATAGTAAGAGCTATATAATTTTCACCTATTGGGGAAAAAATAGGGGTGTATATGTTTGGATTTTAATTAATTTGTCTACATATGAATGCATCCATATGGATGCAGTGTGCTATTGACTTTATGGAAAATATTTCATCAAAGTTATGTCATTGGTATCACAAAATTGATAGAAAAAAATGAGAGAAGCTTCCCCTGCATCTATATAGAATCCTTTAAAATGACTTTCCTTATATGTTGGTGTTATTTGAACTAGATGTGCCATTAGGGATTTTTCTTAATTTTGGGATTAAGAAAAAGGGCTATCATGTCTTATCCATCCATGTTTTTGGGATTAAAATAGGTGATGTGGAGGCCTATTTAACACATGTTATTATCTTTCACATGACAAAGACACTTGTTTCATAATTCTATCTCCAACACTTGAATTTGACAATGTAGGGGATAGGGTGTCCCAGTCAGGGAAGAGAATAAACTCAAATTTTTTGTTTTGCTATTGAGAATAATAAATCAATAGGTAATTTTTATGATTTTTGTATAGAGAGACTAGGGGATAATTTTGCATTGGAGCTATGCTAGGATTTTATCCAAAGATTTCACGTCCTTTTCTCTTGGAAATTTTGTGTGGAGGACACAAGATATTTCGCTAAGAGTGGGTTTTTAATAGGCTTTACATTTTATTATTATTTTTCATCATGATGGTGTTGTTTATAATTTGAAAATGAGAAGGCTAGTGATTATAATGTTTTTTATGGATAAGGATGTTAATTCAACACTACCAACATGGACAATGAAGGTCTGAGTGATAGTGCCCAATGACTATTGACAGATGAAGGTGAAAATAATAGGTCCAACCAGGCACCATAGTTTCTTTGAATCTTCCCAACATTCTTGGACCAAGACTTTATAGCCTCTAAGAGATGGAAGATCTCCACCAAAGTCATCCTCATCACCATTAGTGTGATTAAATATCGAATAATGGTTCACCTACATATCTCCTTATTTATTAGATCTTGCCTTTCCAATGGATTTACTTTGGTGACAAAAATTGAATGCCTTATGTTATCCATTACTTGGCTATTTGTCTAGTTCATACACATATTTAATTATAACTGAGATTAATTTTTTACCCTTTAAAAAATTATAGTTTCAGGTTTGATTCAATGTAATTCATTTTTTATTTTTTAAAATTTCTAATGTAGGTCTCCACATCCCTTCATAAAAAATGTAATATTATTTCATATTTTTTAATTAGAAACATTTATTTGGTCAGGGCATTTGTCAATATCATTATTTTTTTAGACTTTTTATAATAAGAAATCTTTTAACAAATTAGTGGCTAAAATTCTAAGATGTATTTTATCTCAGATTATATAGAGATTGTATTATTTATATCCAAGAGGGAAAAAAAATGGAGATAAATTTCATACTTGTGCATATTTTGATTTCTTTCTCTGCCCATTACTCTAAATAAAGCTTCTCGAAACTTGTCATTAATTTTTCATATTATACTAATAAACCCCTATCATCTACATATATTCTTAGATGTGGTTCAAGAGGAAAATTTTATGAATGTCAATCCTTTTTCCCAAGCAAATTTCTTGAAATAGAGTGACTCATGAAATATCTTTATCCACAACTTATAATGAAAAATATTTATTGGTGATTTTAAACATTTTTTTATAAAATACTTTTACTTCTTGTGCTTTTAAATAGTTTTTTTCTAAAATCTACTGCATTCAACATTACCTTCAAATGCTACCATGGTTAAATCTAGAATTACAGAGTAAGTATAGAATTTTATTCATAAATTAGAATGATAGGACCAATAAATCAATGAGAATAATAACATATATAGTTATAAATTTATGTTTTTAATAGGTTATAATTATTATATTATGACAAATTGATGAAAATAAATATTCTAAATGTGAGGTTGTACATGTGAAAAGAGGCATGTGACTGATGATTATTTTAGACAATCTTTCCAATTTGTTTTGTTAGCATAGATTACTGCCATTCATTTATGGTCTTCCATTTCTGGCATAAGTAAATTATAAATAATTTAAGGTTAAATTGTGTTTTACATGTTGCATTATCTAAAATTATGACATCTTTGTTGTATCTCTTGTGTTATAACTGATTTTGGAAGAATAAGGATCCTATGTGCTAATTTGGATAGAGCTAGTTAGAAACATGATTTTAGGTTTACTTTGGTAATGTTTTGTGTGAATTGTCCCTATTTGATCCAATATGTCAACCTTATAAATGTGGACACACCTGATTTAAAATTGATAAATAATAGAAATATAATTTTTCTAGATAATTTTGACTATTTTTTACTCATTAAAGATGTGATAGGATTTATATATGCTCAAAATATGCTTTTTTAGGTTCTTTGATCTCAAACAGGGGATGACAAACAATCAAGACACTATCTTAAAAGATAGACAATTGGAGATAATTTATGTATTATGTTCATAAATTATAGTTTATAGATTCAATGTTGATGTCTAATTCATGGAGGCAACTTCCATCTAAATTTATTTAAAGGAGACTTACTTCAACTATTTATTGGATGCATTTTAGGAATTTGAATAAAACCATCAACAAAGTTGACATTGAGGTGTTGGGTGCCTATAGAATTGAAATCACTCCAAATTGTCTAGAACACATACAAATTCAAGTAGATAACCCATTACCTATTTTTCAAGGATAGATAAGGTGAAAGAGGGCAACCTTTCTTGATACACTAGTTAGGACATTGATGACATTCAAGATTCCATAGTTTCTTCGATGCAAAATTCCTTTTGGCTAGTATTTTATCGTTAAACATTTGTAATAGGTCAAGCTTCTTGCTTGGAGAATGAAACATTCTAATAGGACATGTTGCAATGTTCCAAGCATCTTGTGGCCCCAAAAATTACCATTGCATAGAATTAGGCACCATTTATGAAGAAACCCATAGCATTTTAAGTGGTGTTAAACATGAATTTCTAAAATCATTTGCATTATCATAATGTCACAAAGGTTGGAGGGACCCCACTCCCATAGCTCTTAAGAGTTAAATATAGTTTTCATCTTGATGATCCACACATAATAATTTTTCCCATCAAACATGGGGGGCTACTGCCAAGACCTTGAAGTCCTTGCTGCCATGTCTGAATGCACTCACAACCTAGCTACCCTTTACCAATAGATCTGATACCAATTGTTAGAAAAAAACTACAATACTATTGGTTGTATAGGTGACCCAAAACTTAGAAGCTTTGGTTCAAAGATAATTCAAGAAACTAGAACAACACAATTGTAATAATGCTATCTCTGAGAAGAGATATTTTTTTTCTAAAAAATGTAGATACAACATATGCCCATCTCTGGGAAGAGATGTTTAATTTCCATTTTGGGTTTCATATTCATTTATACACATTTTTAAGGTAGGAGGAGGATGTGGAACATCACCAATCTTGAGGGATATTAAGTGGTTCAACTTCCATGATTTACAATAATATAGAATTCAAGGAATTACTATTTTTATAAACTTACTATTTTTAGACTGCACCACTAAAATTAAAATTTGGGGCACTTCCATTTGGTTTTTGAGGGTCAAAACACACCAAGAAAATCTCATACCATCTCATGATGTTCCTCTCATTATTATCTTTCCAATGGTTCAAATGGGGAGTCAAACAGAGCTATGGTGCAAAAGTTATGGCTCTCAGAAGTTCTACCACTAATTGGGGTAGAATCGTCACCTGAATTGTTGCCTAAAATATTGCTCAAATTAATAGCAAAGAATTTTAACAAAAGCAAATTTAGAAAATAATACCAAATGAAAGGTCTAGGTGGGTAAAAATAAACAACTAAAGAAATAAAGTAGGGGAGAGAGAATGTGGAGGAATAAAAACACACACACACACACACACACACACACACACACACACACACACATCCAGAAAAACTTTGAAATTGTTTACATATATAATTGCTACTATTTTCAAAAATAATTCACAAAAATACACTATTTTATTCCCTTCTCTATTTTTCCTTTTTCTACATATTGCTTTCTTCTCTTGCTATGGACTACTCTGGTCCAACTATCTTCTATAACACATTCTTTATTTTGCTCACAAACCCTTGTTCTTTTTACGGGCTACTACTCTCTCTCTTCCCTTACTATAGGCTACTGCATAGTTAAATATCTCTTCTACTAATACACATTCTCCTCTTCCCCTATTAGTGCATTAATTTTCCACCTACCTACTTTCTTACCTACTTCATATATTCCCCCCCCCCCCCCCCCCCCCCCCCCCGCACAAAAAAAAATGGGTTACAAATTTGAAAATTGAATGAACAATATTTAATTTTATTGGTGGTTACATATTTCATGTTTTGGAGTTAGTTGGGTTAGGCAGGAATTAAAAAATAATATTTTAACACTCCCCCTTATTTTTGACCTTCTTGCCATGGTCAATCAGACTCTTCTCAGTCTACAAAACCTATTTATAACTTCTTTTTAACTTACCAAATGCTTCTACATCCTTTTTATGCATGTTTGAAGGTTCATAACTAAAGTCTATAGCTATGCTGATGAAGTTTATAGTTTTTATGATGGAGTTCATAGTTTTTCTGATGGGTTCTATAGATTTGTTATAGGAATCCATAGTTCTACTGATGGAGTCTGTATATTTTGTGATGGAGTCCGTAGATTTGTTGATGGAGTCTGTAGATATACTAATGGAGTCTATAGTTTTTTTAGGAGCCCATAGCTAGACTGATGGAGTTTATAGTTTTTATGTAAGAGTCTATAGATGGACTATTTGAGTCCACAATTTTCATCTTGTATACCCACTTTGTTCTTCTTTTCTTGGGAATGTGTGTATATGCTACACAACCAAACACTCTAAGGTGTTCAACACTTGGCTTCTTATTGATCCATGCTTCTTGAGGGATTACATCCCTTACAATCTTCATTGGACAAATGTTTAACAAGTAAAAAGTTGTTGCTACAGCCTTAGACCAAAAATTATTAAGCAAACCTTTTTCCTTTAGCATGCTCCTTGCCATATCTTGGATGGTCCTATTCTTCCTCTCAGCCACACCATTTTGCTATGGTGTATACCTAGTTGTAAATTGCTTTTTTATGCCATGATCATTGCAAAAATTCATGAACTCATTGGAGATATACTCTCCCCTTCTATCCATCCTCAAAATCTTGATGTAGTGGCTACTTTATTCAACAATGTTACATGTTATAAACAATTTTCCTCCTTTCTCATTCCTATTAGGTTCAACATCTTATGTATGAGTGAAATTAGAATTTTAGGTATTCATGTCATACTCCTTTCTACACTCATTAGCATAATGTCCATACCTACTTGAACATAGTAAATCAAATGAAGACCCCCTCCCTATCCAAGAATGTCTATTTGATGGCATTCATAGACAAGTCAATAAAATCCCAGGATCAAAACCTAGGCTCTGATACTAGTTGTTTTAAATGTGCTATAACACTATTGAATGTATAGGTAGAAGAAATACTAAAAATATGCAGGCCCAGGTTGTGAGTGCATTCAGACATGGTAGCAGGGAGTTTAAGCTCTTGGCATCAACCCTTCATGTTTGATGGGATAAATTATGATGTGTGAATCATCAAGATGAAAACTATATTTAACTCTCAAGAGCTATGGGAGTTGGTTGAATATGGGTACAATGAGGTTGCAGACATGGTTGCCTTCAACGCTTTGACCCAAACATAAAATAATGTGTTGAAGGACAATAAGAGGAAAGATGCCACAACACTCAGCTACATACAAATGGCTTTGGCTGACTCAATTTTTCTTAGGATATCAACATCTATCCATTCCAAGTAAGCATGGGATATCTTGTAAAATTCATATCAAAGGAGTGACAAGGTGAAGCTTGTCAAGTTGCAACTCTGATACTAGTTGTTGGAAAAAAAGACTACAATACTATTGGTTGTACAGGAGAGAGTTTTAACAAAAATAAATGTAAAAAATAATACCAAATGAAAAGCCCAGGTGGGAAGCAATAAATAGTTGAAGAAATAGATCATGGAACAAAATAAGGTATTTTTGTGAATTATTTTTGAAAACAACAATAGATGTATATGTAAACAATTTCAAAGTTTTTTTTAAAAATATTTGGTCAATGAAGAGGAAAAACTACAATTTATTTTCAAAATGTATTGCTTAATTGCCTCTCTAATTACTATTAAACACAAAATACTTCTTTTTGCTTTTGTAAAGTAATAGTTATTTTCATTTTCTTGAATGCCTATAAGGCCTTTTGTATAGACCCATGGCATTCCATTACATACAATTAAATATTACAATTTTACATGTACAATGGGTAGGTAGCAAAGCCACATCACAACACTTGTTATATATATATATATATATATATATATATATATATATATATATATATATATATATATATATATATATATATATATATTTTATGGGAAAATAACATTATTTGTTTATGCCTAGCCATGATGCTTTTCATTTCACTTTTTCAATTATTACAAGAAAAGACAATCTTGTGTGGTACCGTTGTTCCAATCTTAACTTTAGGCCTACCAAATGAAAGTAGCCTAAGTATGATTCTTTTGAATTACATACTTTTAATAGCTTAGTTAGTCTGCATAATTTACTATAGATTGTAACTCAATTATGAAGGGTGATTCCAAGGCTATTGGATGGTCCTTATGCTACTATTGTGAGGTGCAATGAAGTGTGCATGTTTTAGAAGGTAATCGTGTTCAGGCCTGATATAACTATGACTGAGCAAAAGAATAAAATATATGATTAAATTTTTGATTAATAATACTTGATGAATATGCCATGCTTATTCTATGATAGCTCAAGTTCTTGACAACTATAAAGGCTATGTAACATTGTAGTTTGTAGTCTCAATAAATGTGTAATATTTTGTAATAACTGTAAGGTAATGTGATCTACCTAGTTTATATAAATAAGGACTATGGATAACAACTCTAGGACATTTTAGAAAAGATATGCACTTGTGTTCCATGAATGTTGTACTATGCCTTCTTACGTTACAAATAGAATCTGGGATCCTATAATAATCAGATTGTTTATACAATTAGCTAGGCCTTGATTGTGTCAACTACTGACCAACCTAGTAGCTTGTAAGGGCATTTGATGAGAAATTTATGTGATCTGTATTTGGATAAACTATTAGGGTAGACTCTGTAGGAGTTACACTTGCAACGTGTATAAGACATTCTCAGCTCTTCCAACACCAGGGTAATATGCTATCCTAACCAGAACTGATAGTGAAAATGTACTCTTAGCTAGTAGACCCTAGTAGTGGATAATGCACTTTTATATAAAATCTATCTGAATGCCTCTACTTGCATGATCATTCCTATAACAAGATTCATACTTATAACATTCCTCAAGTTAAATAAAATAGAGGTATAAATTATAGGATACTAGTACTTTGAAAATCTAATTAGACTTCCAAGCATGAAAACATTTTGTTGTTGTGTCTTTAGCATAAGGTACGATATAGAGTATTTATCTCTAGGTGCATGTAGTATTTTACTTTTTGAAACAAAAATACGGAAATGTCTAAAATCATTAGAAACAAAAGTAATGGATATAGGGTTATTCTTGGAATTTGGAAAACTATATCCTATACATAATTCTATGAGTTCATTACTTATGTAGAAATAGGCATTACAATAGCTTCTATGATAAATATTTAGTAACCATATATGACATTGTCTTACTATAATCATTATGAGTTTGAAAAAGTTTACTTTTGTTTTAATACATTATATTACATTTGGGAAATTCAAATTAGCTTTTTCTATTATAGGGCATAATTACTTGCATTCTTTTTTACATTGCAATGAGGACTCTTTTATTTGTGCTGAAGATATTCTTGAAGGTACGATCAATTATATTTTTGTTGTTTTAATCAACCTTGGGAAACAAATTTAAACCTAGAAAATTCAAATTAGCTTTTTGTAACGTGTTATAGGGCATAATTACTTGCATTCTTCTTTGCATTACACCAAGGACTCTTTTCTTTGTGCTGAATATTTTTTGGAAGGTACGATCAATTAGATTTTTTTTTTGTAATCAACTTTGGGAAAGAAAAATTGAAACCTGAATTGTAAAACATCTTTTGCATTTGTGAATACGCTGAAAAGACAAAGGAACAAGAAAGAAGGAAAAACACCTATAGTTTTAGTAGATGTGGATACATATGAACATCAACCATAGACATTGATGCCACACATTGATGATGTTTTAAGAAGCAATTATATTTTTTGAGTTACCTCATTCAAATATAATGTAGGTGATTATTTGTTTGACACAATTCAAGTGTTATTAAATCTTTGTTACATGTCTAATGAATTACAGAATAGAAAGATAGATTTCTTTTTATCATGTTTGCATAACCACGATCCAAGTGCACAATGGTATTATGAATATTAATTATATTCTAACATGTTATATGATTTACATGGCATATATGACAATAGAGCATACCTAGAGAGGATGATAATTTATGCAAATAACACAAGTGCAGGTCTGTCTAAACTATGGGGTGATACATTATACATTAAGTGGCTTACACAATGGCTAAATATATACATTTGTCTATGGTTTATAATGTAGAAATGACAATACTTGCATTTTAATAGAGTCATTGACTCTGGCATATTCCATCTTGTTTCATGATAGAAATCCAACTTCTAGTCACTATGAACCATTGCTAACAAGAAGAATGCAAGGCTCAACTCCTCAAATTATACATAACAAATTGTCAAATACATGTCTGAAACTTTTAGACAAATGGAATGCAATTTAAAATTAAATACATAGGTATCAATTGCATAGAACAAGCCCATTTGTTGAAAATTGTGGAGAAACCCTGATCAATGCAATAATCTACCTAACAAAAGGAGATTTTGATGTGATATCATTATGACATTATATTTCTCAATCATTTTCAAATACAATTTTCACAACAAACAAATATGCAATGGAATGCTTGGAAACATGAAAATCAAAATTGATAGAATATAATAGTAAGACTATTGTAAATTGGAAAGGATATATCGATATGTTAGGAATGCCATATGAATAAGGTTGAATAGAAGGTGGGCATTTATGTTTGTTATGGATTTCAAACATCCTAGAAGTGATGATCCAGAAATGGTTAGCAATAACTAGAAAGATGTCAAATGTATATAGCAGTTGCTCAAATGCAAGGAACATATACAATGTCATCACATTTGAAACAAAAACAAGACATATTCACTATGAGTCATTGGAAGAAACTGAAGAAAAAACAAATAGATCTTATCGATCTAGTATATCTGTCCATTCATTGAAAAAAATGCGTTCAGACATAGAATGGACAAATGCAAGCTTATATGTAATCAATAAAATACAAATTCAATTATCAAATCAAGGCAAAATGTAAACACTAGTAAAGAAACTCAAGATATATGAATTGGAGTTACAAAACCTATGACAGAGCAGATGTCATTACATTTGCTAAAAAAAGAAGTTTGAGATCAAAAAGGGTTATCACATGCGACACAAGAAAACACTAGGACATGAGAAGAAACTGACATTAGAAACATGTCAATAGATCCAATAATAAGAAATAGACCACATGACAATGCAACACCAATGACAATAGATTGTGAAATTACCAAATGCATATCATTACATTCTTTGAAAATAAGAATATGCAAACTTAGAAACAATGAGCACAAAATAGAAAAGAAATTGAAGAAGCCAAAAAATCAATTAGAACATATCTAGAAGCAATTAATGACACACCCACTTATCCATGTTGTATATGTGAATGCTTACACTTCCTTAAAGACGTAGTTGATCTTGACAATGATATTACTGATATTTTCTATTTGATCACTTCTGAATTAGAATTTGATAGAAAATAATTGGAAGGAAACATATGCAAACAATGCAATTTGGCTCTTGCAAATTGAAAAATGCCCATATTTTCCTCACCTTTTCAAATTTAAATAAATCAACCAATACAAGTAGTTCAAACATTAAGTTCTTTAGAAGAAAAACTAGTTTCCATGTGTATGGCCTTCACACAAATAAGGAACCTAGGATATAAATGAGAATAAATAGGACTTCTTGAAATAATTATAAATATTCTTGTTGATTTTGATTGTATTCAAAAAACATTACCAAGGAAAATCAAAAATGACAACCGAACAATTGTAATTGTAATTAAGTGAAAATTAGAGTATGATAATGTGTATTTGACCAAAAATGTCAGACCTACATATGTGATGAATGCATTGGCTAAGATTTGCAAGATGCCTTTGTATATGCAAGAGGAAGTCACTATCAATAGGGAATGGCTACATACCTTTAAAGATGAAATTGGCCAAATAACAAAATAAATTCAAAACACTGAAGATATTGATCAATATTCAATTGAATTTGAATTAGAACCAATTACAAAATTATTTGTTCATGGATTCAATAGTTCACATTCAATAAAAGAATTTGAAGAAAGCATTATTGAAACAACACCATCTGAAGGCTTTAAGCCATTGCGTATTTTTGAAGATAGGTACTTAGAAGAAATGAACTTTCCAACTTTGTATTATGGTTGTGCTCGACCAAATGATGTTATGGAAACTTTTTTTGATCAGAAAATAGCAAAGTGGGAACTATTACATAAGGGTAATGACATTGCAAGTCAAATCATAAATCCATTCTTCAAAGCAATTATAATTATCATACAACACGTTTCCAATTTTGTATGGATGTGTATAAGAAAAGGCAAATTGAAACAAAAAAACATTATATGCAAGATACCTTAAGAGAAAGAAAAATGTAGAAATGATTTTGAAATCTTCAATAGGTTTTTGATGCTTAACAAAAAATTGGATATCACCCAACTACTTAGAAAAAATGAAAAAAAACATCATCCCAATGATAAGCCAATTAGGACCACCAACATTTTTTGTTATGCTAACGAGTGCAGATCATGTTTGGAGTCACCTTTGCATTGCACTAGGTAGTATGACTAGGTAAAATAAAGCCCAACATAATGAGAATATTTGCTCTGATGAAATTGATTTGATGATAAGAAAGAATTCAGTAATTTGTAGTCATTATTTCAATCACAAAACAAATACATTCAAGAAGTGGATGTTACAAAATAAGAAATTATTTGGTGACATTTTTGATTACTTTTATGTAACAAAATTTCAAAATAGAGGAAATAAACATGTTCACTTTATGACTTGGATACACAATGCATTGATCTACAACCAATGCCCAAATGCTGAAATTGAATCATTTGTAACAAAATACATATCTTACAATTCATTATTGCTAGATGAAACATTACTACACATCCTGTAATTATTTTGAAAAGACACCCAGTGGACATGTGGACCAATGCTTTTGTAATTGGTGTTTCCCAACTTTGGTATGCAAATACATATACAAAATTTATTATTGATGCATATTCTACTGTAATGTAATGCACATACTATATGACTAAGCTAGATCACAAATTAATAATGGCTTTCTTGAATGTCTGAGAAGAGCTATTAAAAAAAAATTAGACTTAATTTCAATTTATACAAAAGCTTGGTAACACCCTCCTTAAATATCAACAAATTTCCAGCTGACAAGAACTACACATAGTATTATCACTACCATTGCATTATGGCTCTAGGTAAACAATTTTTATAAACACATCACCATTGGCAAATAGAAAATTTATTTTGAAAATTCCTAAATTATTAGCACAAGATCATGATGAATCCAAAAATGTAATGTGTGCTTCAGTCATGGACAAATATAATAGAAGACTAGAATCTTTAGAACATGTGTGCTTAGCAGAATGTGAAGCCTACTATGTGGGAACAAGTAGAAATATGAAGAGACATCAAAAACCACAAATCATATGTTATGTGAGGTACAAAAAACACATTGACTCTAAGAACTATTGCAAAGACTAAATTATGTTGTTCATACCATATCGAGAATCGGAAGAAACATTGCAAACAGATTTCAAGACATGGCTTGCAACTTACCTAGGACACTTAGAAACCATACAAGATACAGAGGCCAAATTCACAATGCAATTCCAGAAAAAATGGGGGTGACATCAACATTATGGCAATGCATAAACGTAAATAAAAACCAATGATATTTGACATTGGAAATGGAAATGAATGTGATCAACGTTTTGCTACAAATGATGAATATGATATCGGGGTTGATATAAATCAAATCACAAAAAATACCCAATGAAAACCCAACCACCAAGTAAATTTGAAATAGCCAAGTAGCCATTTCTAATAAACAAAGATAAGTATTTTATTTGCAAAAACATTTAAACTTTGAACAAGAACAAATTGTTAAAGATGTTACAATAAGAAAACAAATTTCTCCAAACAAAAAAAATCACCTATTTTTAATAGGGGGAGCTAGAACAGGAAAGACATATATAGCAAAAGTAATTTACCAAGCACTATGTCATTTATACAATAGATAAATTAATATCAATCCTCTACAAGTAAAAGGCATTATTGTTGCATATACTGGTAAAGTTGCTTACAATGCAAATGGTGCAATGGCTCACTTAGTTTTCCAATTGCCATACAAAATGTCAAAAATGTTACCAAGATGGTATGAGAAAGAAATATGAGTATCTTCATGTAATGCTTATCGACAAAGTATCATTAATAGGTAGTTGAATGATTTTTAACATAGATAAAAGGTTATGTGAAATCATGCACACACTGATAAAGCCATTAAAAAACCTAGATGTCATTTTTGTGGTGATTTTTCCCAGACACAACCTATTCTCAACAATTGGATATTCAAAGAACCTAAAACTCAAAGTGATACAATACCATACACATTTTGAAATGAAAATTTAAAATTATTTCAACTACAAGTAATGAGGTAACCAGATATTTGATTTGCATCAATTCTAAATCATATAAGAATGAACAATGCAATAGCAACAAACATTGAATACTTAAATCAACACTACCATAGAAGTCCTCTGCTTGACCCAACATTTCCATACCTTTTTCACAGAAACAAAAATGTTGATATTCATGATAACAAAATGCTAAACATTTTTCAAGGAGAAACATATACACTAATTACAATTGACCATGTAGAAATTGATGAAATTGAAAAGGACTATACACCTAGTAATTCAATTACATTAAACATAAATAATTGACATATAGACAAATCATATTTACATTACCAATGCATAATTCAAAAATGATTCATTCACATCCTACTTCTATGAACTTACAACCCATGGTGTCAAAATCAGAACAACAAACTGAAATTGAATCTCCAAAAAATGACACAAGCACATCAAGGAAAAGGCAAGCATCTAGAAATTTATTATTGTAATCCTATTTTACAATTTCACACAAATTTCAAGTAGTTACAATATGCTTTACAAATTTTTTTACAGGATTTTAGCTATCGGAGGAAAAGATGTAGATCAACAATAAAAAAGGTATGCAGTTACGCTTGTCATAGCTTATGTTTAAGAAAATTTACTACAAGTTGATAAGATGTTATTGACAAACAATGTAATGTACAATATTTAAATTTTTCTGATCATACCGAATCCTTATGCTAAACTAAATGTTTTTAATGGTTTTTCTAATTTTATTTTATCTATTTTTACTGGTTTGATAAGAACATAACAACAGTAACAATTTACAATTCTCATTACCTTTAAGTTACTAAGTTACTTTTACATATTGACAATAGTCTTCTATTTTCATTTGCGACTAGACATGAATTTTTCTTTGAGTACACGTAATTCTATTCTTCACTTTCATATAATGTAGACCCAAGCAACCAGACAATAGGGCTCTCATAATAGATGACATAAATAGTTACAAAAGTGGACATCATTTTGAAGGAGATATTCTTGTCATGTATAAAACAATGCTTGATAGACAAAAGGGGAAAGAGCTACTATGAATAGACATGACAAATAACAATGGTGAAATGTCAATAACACTAAATGTAGGTGACACATGGATAAAGAAGTATGAACAAATCCTTTTGCCGAAAAATTCAATGTGTCAAGGACTTCTCCATTGCTCTCAAAAGTGATTATGATAGAGGCAATTCAGATTTCATATTGCATATAAATAGTAATACAACAATAGAGCACATTGATCAGGTTTGTCTCCAACATATGTTTATCCCTAATTGCACAATACAACAACTTCTAAACAAGGCGAAGAACTATGCCATAGCTACAATAGCATCTATTTGTATATCTACATAAAAGATAGGCAATCAGCTTAATATTAACATAACAAATGGTAATTCATCAAGTGACATAGCCAAGGTAAGCATAAATTTGCATATTGTCATTATTTAAGGAAAAACACAATACATCCTGCCCATTTTAATAAATAATTCATTCAAGTTTTCTTCAAATAATAGGTGTATTTAATCCACA
>JARHVA010005942.1:0-50000 GCA_037957365.1 Torreya grandis | reverse complement strand
TTGTAAACAAATCTAACCCATGTAAAATAGTAAGATCTCTTGATGCTTCCATATGACATAATTGACATGGAATAATAAATGTGAATTTTGTTTATCTATATTTTTTATTTTATCTAATATTGATTGGAAATTTTGATCATTTATTTTCATACATAATAGTAAAATAATAAATATTAATATTATTATTTTATCTTAATTTATATAATAATAAAATTTATTATATTTTAATATAATTTAAAATTATTAAATTTTTTAAATAAATAAAATGTAGGGGCCTCAACTTACATGTAATGGCAAGTCTTAGTTGTAATTACTGCTATCATTCATCATGGTCCCAAATAAAATATACTAGTAACCCATTAACTGTATTGTATAAAATGGAAGAGATGAGAAAGGCGCCAATGGCTTCCTCCCATACATAATCTCTTCAATGTTGTTATCACTTCCTATACAACAAAACAAGTGTAGTTGACATAAAATGGAAGAGATGAGAAAGGCGCCAATGGCTTCTTCCCATACATAATTTCTTCAATGTCGTTATCACTTCCTATACAACAAAACAAATGTAGTTGACATAAAATGGAGGAGATGAGAAAGGCACCAATGGCTTCTTCCCATACATAATCTCTTCAATGTTGTTATCACTTCCTATACAACAAAACAAGTGTAGTTGACAATTGCTTGTGTTATGGAGCTGCATGAATTTGAGACATGCAATCTTGGTTGTTTTTCTGATTGTAGTTGGCGTTGTGTATTTCTTCACCATGAAGCAGAGAGGTGCAAGCAACCACCGCCTCAGCAACCGTAACAAACACCCATTTGTTCCCTAGCACGCCCATAAATTTGCATTTTTGGAGCTTTTCCATAACTGGGCTTGCTGGATTTGCCAAAACAAGCTGTACAGATATACAACAAGAATTAATGGCAACCATGATTAATTGAATAGATTACGTGTAGGATGAAATAAGCACCTGAAGTTGTCGACGCTCTAGTGTCTTTTTCAGTTCCTCAAGGGCGATGATTCCGCTTGTGTCGATTGCTGTGATAGCTGACAATTCAGTGGATGCCACATTGTTAGAAAATGCATAGCCAATGTATAATCAGTCAAATGAATTGAAAGATACTGACAACCCATGTCGAGCACTACGTAGCGTAGGATGTCTTGATTGAGCTTGCCCAAGTTTTCTTCTTCTTCCTGTATCCATCTCAGGGCTCTGCCAAAACCATAGCCAGAATATTATTAACTGTATTTTATTACACAGGTAGATGTTTTAAATTTTTTGATTGAATGCAATCCTACCAATCTAAAATTGAGATGGACATTTTCGTTGACTATGAAATTTGAGAGATATTAAAGGAGTTGTAGCTTGTTTGGTGAAAATTGACATGTCATAATTGCTGTATATTATTTAATTTAGTAATAAAAATGTTGAAAGAAACTTATGTTATCAATCAAATCTTATATATAGATAGGGACTTTGACTAACGACAACCACCTTTAACTATAAAGGTCTGGGGCAGCCTATAAATCTAAAGACATGGAAAGAACTTGATGTTATCAATTAAGTCTTATATAGATAGGGAGCCTGGCAGAAACAGCAATCCCTAACTATAAATATTTAAGGTGGCCTATAAATTTGAAGAAAACTTATATTATCAATCAAGTCTTAAATATATAAAAACCAAGTCCTAAATATATAAAAATCTCGGCACTAACAGCAACCCCGAACTACAAAGATCTGCGACGGCCTATAAATCTAAAAAAAACTTTTATTTTCAATCAAGTCCCAGATATATAATAGGGAGCAAGTCCCTAACTACAAAGATCTGGGGCGGCCTATAGATCTATATGTGTTTGGCACTATCACCACCCTTGTCTATTAAAGAATGGCATTTCTAATACGCTAAACTCTTGAAGGTCCTCTAAATCAATATGCTTGGGTCACTTTTTTCTTTAGCTTCCAATCTTTTCTTGATGCTAGTGATATAAAACATGAAAATTATGCCCTAAAATATGCCTGGGTCACTTTTTTCTTCATTCTCTAACACATTCTCAATTAAATGCTTGAATTGGACACATCTTCATAGATTATGCCCATTGACCTGATGTTAGTCACACAATTCATTTTCTTGGTACCAATCAGGGTAAGGAATGCCTTGTGGATAATGCTTTGGTATAGGCCAACTAATCATATTAGCAATAACAAGCTTGTGAAATATAGATTCAATAGGATCTCCTAGGTCACAAAAGACATGACATACAGGAACAATTCTTTTAATATGAGGGGATTACAAAGGTAAAGCTTGGTGTATTTGTTATGCAAATTTTGGTAGTTGTGCTTGTGGTATTGGTTGGAGAGGTTTATGGGTAAGAGTAAGCTAAAAAGGTGGTGTAGATGATGTTTTCACCTTTTGGACATGATGGGACTTAGTTACTCCATTTCCCACAACATTCCTATTGCAATTGAATTGTTTTGGTCTTTCATGGTTATTGGTTTGTGTTGGTTGTGATGCTTATGCTTGGATGGGATATTGGTCATTTCCTTGATTGGTAATTTGATTTTGATTAGTTGAATTAAGCTTGATGACTATTTTATTGACGAGCACCCTTTCAATCAACAAACATTTATCAATGATCTCCTTGGAAGTATGTGCACATTATAGTTCCAGATGGTAAGCTATCTCACTATGTAAATTTTTGGTAAACATAGCGGTTAATTATTTATCTAGTAAACTATGGATAAAATAGCTTGCAAGGGCTCTCCATCACTATAAATAACTTTTAAAACTCTCACCAACTTTTTGATTTGCTTGTGTCAAGTCCACTAATGAAATCTCATGCTCGAGATTATAGGAAAACTGCTACACAAACTTATTAGAAAGATCATCAAAAATTGATACTGAGTTCTTGGGCAACTTAAAAAACCCTTCCAAGGCTTGTCTAGCCAAGCTCTTTGGAAATAATAGCAAAAGGTATATGTTGTTATATGCCACTGGTTGACATGTGATGAAGAATTAAATCAAATGAGCCTTAGGGTCACCTTTCCCTTTGTATTTATCAAATTTTAGTGGTTCATATCTTAGAGGAAATGGTATATGAAAATGCTCCATATTGAATGGATAGGAACATACGTCATCTAATTTAAACTTTTTAGTTTGTTTACTAGCTTAAATGGTAACAATTGCATTCTTCGCCTATTGTAATAATTGGGATAGGAAACTGGAAGGAATATTGGTTTGAGGAAGAATTTGGGTTTGGATAGATGGTTGAGAGGTCACAAGTGGAATACTTTGACCAAGGTATGATGGAGACACCTATTGGGGTACATTGGCTTGGTTGGGGAATGGATTAAGAATACACATACGTGGATTATGATGCACTTGAAATTGCACATACCTTAAGAGAAAGGAAAATGTAGAAATGATTTTGAAATCTTAAATAGGTTTTTGATGCTTAAAAAAAATTTGGATATCACCCGACTACTAAGAAAAAATGAAAAAAAACATCATCCTAATGATAAGGCAATTAGGACCACCAACATTTTTTGTTATGCTAATGAGTGCAGATCATGTTTGGAGTCCCCTTTGAAATGCACTAGGTAGTATGAATAGGTAAAATAAAGCCCAACATAATGATAATATTTGCTCTGATGAAATTGATTTGATGATAAGAAAGAATCCAGTAATTTGTAGTCATTATTTCAATCATAAAATAAATACATTCAAGAAACTGATGTTACAAAATAAGAAATTGTTTGGTGACATTGTCAATTACTTTTTTGTAACATAATTTCAAAATAGAGGAAATAAACATGTTCACTTTATGCTTTGGATACACAATGCGTTGATCTACAACCAATGCGCAAACACTGAAATTGAATCATTTGTAACAAAATACATATCTTACAATTCATTATTGCTAGATGAAACATTACTACACATCCTGTAATTATTTTGAAAAGACACCCAGTGGACATGTGGACCAATGATTTTGTAATTGGTGTTTCCCAACTTTGGAATGCAAATACATATACAAAATTTATTATTGATGTATATTTTACTACAATGTAATGCACATATTATATGACTAAGCTAGATCACAAATTAATAATGGATTTCTCAAATGTCTGAGAAGAGCTATTAAAAAAAATTAGACTAAATTTCAATTTATACAAAAACTTGGTAACACCCTCCTTAAATATCAACAAATGTCTCGCTGACAAGAACTGCACATAGTATTATCACTACCATTGCATTATGGCTCTAGGTAAACTATTTATATAAACACATCGCCATTGGCAAATAGAACATTTATTTTGAAAATTCCTAAATTGTTAGCACAAGAGCATGATGACTCCAAAAATGTAATGTGTGCTTTAGTCATGGACAAATATAATAGAAGACCAGAATCTTTAGAACATGTGTGCTTAGCAGAATATGAAGCCTACTATGTGGGAACAAGTAGAAATATGAAGAGACATCAAAAACCACAAATCATATGCTATGTGAGGTACAACAAACACATTGACCCTGAGAACTATTGCAGAGAGTAAATGATGTTGTTCAGACCATATCGAGAATCGGAAGAAACATTGAAAATAGATTCCAAGACATGGCTTGCAACTTACCTAGGACACTTGGAAACCATACGAGATATAGAGGCCAAATTCACAATGCAATTCCAAAAAAAATGGGGTGACATCAACATTGTGGCAATGCATAAACGTAAATAAAAAACAATGATATTTGACATTGGAAATGGTAATGAATGTGATCAACGTTTTGCTACAAATGATGAATATGATATCAGGGTTGATATAAATCAAATCACAAAAAAAAACCCAATGAAAACCCCACCACCAAGTAAATTTGAAATAGCCAAGTAGCCATTTCTAATAAATAAAGATGAGTATTTTGATTTGCAAAAACATTTAAACTTTGAACAACAACAAATTGTTAAAGATGTTACAATAAGAAAACAAATTTCTCCAAACAAAAAAATTCACCTATTTTTAATAGGGGGAGCTAGAACAAGAAAGACATATATAGCAAAAGTAATTTACCAAGCATTATGTCATTTATACAATAGACAAATTAATATCAATCCTCTAAAAGCGAAAGGAATTATTGTTGCATATACTAGTAAAGCTGCTTACAATGCAAATGGTGCAACTGCTCACTTAGTTTTCCAATTGCCATACAAAATGTCAAAAATGTTACCACTAGATTCTAATACTCTAGATGGTATGAGAAAGAAATATGAGTATCTTCATGTAATGCTTATCGACGAAGTATCATTAATAGGTAGTCAAATTATTTCTAACATAGATAAAAGGTTATGTGAAATCATGCACACACTGATAAAGCCATTCAAAAACCTAGATGTCATTTTTGTGGTGATTTTTCCCAGACACAACCTATTCTCGACAATTGGATATTCAAAGAACCTAAAATTCAAAGTGAGACAATACCATACACATTTTGGAATGAAAATGTAAAATGATTTCAAATACAAGTAATGAGGCAACCAAATATTTGATTTGCATCAATTCTAAATCGTATAAGAATGAACAATGCAATAGCAACAAACATTGAATACTTAAATCAACACTGCCATAGAAGTCCTCTGCTTGACCCAACATTTCCATACCTTTTTCATAGAAACAAAAATGTTGATATTCATGATAAAAAAATGCTAAACATTTTTCAAGGAGAAACATATACACTAATTGCAATTGACCATGTAGAAATTGATGAAATTGAAAAGGACTATACACCTAGTAATAAAACAATTCTATCAAACAAAATAACTCTGAAAAGAAACATCCTAGTCGAGCTAACTATAGGAAATTAAAATACGGAAGATGGCTTAGTGAATGGTAATATTACACAAGCATGTCACCTGAAATTGTATGGATATAGTTCAATGATGCCATAGTAGGCAAATTACAATGGATTCCTTATACAATACAAAAATAGATAAATCATGGACTCCTATAACAAGAGTTAAAAAAAGAATAAATGGAAAAAATAGAACAACAATGTGAGATCAATTCCCTATGCAAGTAGCATGTACGAGAATAATTCATAAGTCACAAGGGTTAACAATGAATGCTTTAGATTTTTACCCTCATGGAATAAACCATCATGGCCTTATTTATACTGCACTATCTAGAGTAACCTATAATAAGTGGTTGTTTCAAATCGTAACCTATTTCAAAACCTTGAGTGAGTTGTATGCTATCAACTGACTCAATCTTAGATGGAAGCTCTTTTTTGTTCTCCAATCTAGTTGAAATATTTGATTTAAGAGTTTCAATAACCTTGAACATATCCTTTGTGGGTTGAAGATAAATAACTCTATGTTTGTAATGCTATTTGATTGAGATTCACTTTTACGTGTGTGTGTGAGTGAGAGAGTGATTGACTGAATTGTAAGCTCTCAATAACTGATAAATAAAATGACTTTTGAAAATATTTCATTCTTCCATCCAAATTTAGAAGCCATCATTTTATCCTAGCTAGTCCTACAAGCTTACAAATATTGCATCCATTTCCATTGTAAACAAATCTAACCCATGTAAAACAGTAAAATCTCTTGATGCTTCCATATGACATAATTGACATGGAATAATAAATGTGAATTTTGTTTATCTATATTTTTTATTTTAATTAATATTGATTGTAAATTTTGATCATTTATTTTCATAAATAATATTAAAATAATAAATATTAATATTATTATTTTATCTTAATTTATATAATAATAAAATTTATTATATTTTAATATAATTTAAAATTATTAAAAATTTGAAAGAAAATAAAATGTAGGGGCCTCAACTTACATGTAATGGCAAGTCTTAGTTGTAATTACTGCTATCATTCATCATGGTCCCAAATAAAATATACTAGTAACCCATTAACTATACTGTATAAAATGGAAGAGATGAGAAAGGCGCCAATGGCTTCTTCCCATACATAATCTCTTCAATATTGTTATCACTTCTTATACAACAAAACAAGTGTAGTTGACATAAAATGGAAGAGATGAGAAAAGCGCCAATGGCTTCTTCCCATACATAATCTCTTCAATATCATTATCACTTCCTATACAACAAAACAAATGTAGTTGACATAAAATGGAAGAGATGAGAAAGGCACCAATGGCTTCTTCCCATACATAATCTCTTCAATGTTGTTATCACTTCCTATACAACACTTCCTATACAACAAAACAAGTGTAGTTGACAATTGCTTGTGTTATGGAGCTACATGAATTTGAGACATGCAATCTTGGTTGTTTTTCTAATTGTAGTTGGCGTTGTGTATTTCTTCAGCATGAAGCAGAGAGTTGCAAGCAACCACCGCCTCAGCAACCGTAACAAACACCCATTTGTTCCCTAGCACGCCCATAAATTTGCATTTTTGGAGCTTTTCCATAACTGGGCTTGCTGGATTTGCCAAAACAAGCTGTACAGATATACAACAAGAATTAATGGCAACCATGATTAATTGAATAGATTACGTGTAGGATGAAATAAGCACCTGAAGTTGTCGACGCTCTAGTGTCTTTTTCAGTTCCTCAAGGGCAATGATTCCGCTTGTGTCGATTGTTGTGATAGCTGACAATTCAGTGGATGCCACATTGTTAGAAAATGCATAGCCAATGTATAATCAGTCAAATGAATTGAAAGATACTGACAACCCATGTCGAGCACTACGTAGCGTAGGATGTCTTGATTGAGCTTGGCCAAGTTTTCTTCTTCTTCCTGTATCCATCTCAGGGCTCTGCCAAAACCATAGCCAAAATATTATTTACTGTATTTTATTACACAGGTAGATTTTTTAAATTTTTTGATTGAATGCAATCCTACCAATCTAAAATTGAGATGGACATTTTCGTTGACTATGAAATTTGAGAGATATTAAAGGAGTTGTAGCTTGTTTGTTGAAAATTGACATGTCATAATTGCTGTATATTATTTAATTTAGTAATAAAATTGTTGAAAGAAACTTATGTTATCAATCAAATCTTATATATAGATAGGGACTTTGACTAACGACAACCACCTTTAACTATAAAGGTCTGGGGCAGCCTATAAATCTAAAGATATGGAATGAACTTGATGTTATCAATTAAGTCTTATATAGATAGGGAGCCTGGCAGAAACAGCAATCCCTAACTACAAATATTTAAGGTGGCCTATAAATTTGAAGAAAACTTATATTATCAATAAGTCCTAAATATATAAAAACCAAGTCCTAAATATATAAAAACCTCGGCACTGACAGCAACCCGAACTACAAAGATCTGCGACGGCCTATAAATCTAAACAAAAACTTTTATTTTCAATCAAGTCCCAGATATAGAGATAGGGAGCAAGTCCCCGACTACAAAGATCTGGGGCGGCCTATAGATCAATATGTGTTTGGCACTATCACCACCCTCGTCTATTAAAGAATGGCATTTCTAATACGCTAAACTCTTGAAGGTCCTCTAAATCAATATGCCTGGGTCACTTTTTTCTTTAGCTTCCAATCTTTTCTTGATGCTAGTGATATAAAACATGAGGAAAATTATTTCTATAAATTCTTGAGATATCACTAAAAGGCAAACCAGTGCAAAACGAACCTGTCTTTCAAATAGTTAGCATTGGCGAAATATATTGGGGAGTCGATACGCAGTATGATAATGCCAGGGACTTTAGCGGCATCTTGGTACTGCTCTGCGCTTCTGTACATGGATGTTCCGGGAATGTTCCCCAGAACTGCAGTATGAGGCCTCATAACGTGCATCAGCACCCTTAACAGTGAAATGGATACCTGAGAAGTCATTCAAATCAGAATTAAGGTTTCCTTAGCAAGACATTTTCGAAGGCTCCCTGGAAGTTTGGATGACCAGAATGATGTATGATTATGAATGAGTAAAATAGCATTTATACTTACCGCAATAATCAAACCGACTTCAACGTCGATGAAAACGACCCCAAAGAATCCTGCCATGCACACAAGGAAGTCGATTTTGTCTACCTTCCAGAGATGGTAAGCAGCTTGGATGTCGATCAAGCCTAGCATAGCTGCTGTTATTATAGACGACAGTACCACCATAGGAGTGTAGTAGAACAGAGGAGTCAAAAACAGTAGAGTTATCATCACAGCAATGCCCATTACAATATTTGACACAACTGTTTTGCATCCTGCGCTGTAGTTCACCGCTGATCTGGAGAACGGACCTGCAACACAGACATTATAACTATTAGTAAAGCTGCAGTTAGAAACCCTTCAAGGGGATGAAAGTATTTGAATTAGATTGGATTCACTATTCTAGTGATATTTTTCTGAGCGAGTAAAGAAGATAACCTGTTGTAACATAACAGCTGGTGCAGGAGCCAAATATGTTCATCATTCCAAAGGCTATCATCTCCTTATTCCCATCGGTATGGTAGTTCTTGAACAGAGCAAATGTTCTTCCGGACGCTATTCCTTCCTGCATCAATGCAATTGAATGTTAACACCAGTTGCCCTGACTTAATCATGCAAAGCAATTTCAAACATGGCCGGAACTAATTATTTCCCGAACAAGGACAAGACTATTCTCTTACAGTTAGGGAGATGAGACCGCATATCAGTCCTGCCTTCAAAGCAACCTTCGAATACTGTCCGTGAAAGACTAAGAGGTCTATAGACAAGTGGTTTAGACCTTTCTTCAACTGTCCTACCTGTCAATCCAATTTCTAGTTTTGAAAAAAGTTGTTAAAGAAATGAGTTCTTTCCTTTCACATCAAGTAATTGTTTTAAGATAAACTAATGGTAAATTTTAGAAAAAGGATTGGGTTCTTTTTTAATCATACAATTTGCACTCCATGCTTTTCTGCATGCGTGCAGAACACCAGCAGACTGCCTAAAATGACAGATGTCAGAGGAGCGGCAGCAGATATCCAGAAAAGCCTAGGATTCTTCTTGCTCTGTTGTCACATTCACATTCTATATCAATAACAAAGAGACGAAAATAATCCCATAAAGTAGTAATATATTAATAGCTCACAATACTCACGATGTAGCGAGCAAACAGCAAGAAAACTAGGAAGATTATTCCTAACACAATTGTTTCCCATCTCCACTGCACAACACACACATAATTTCTCATCAAGAAAGCCCTGAATACCTGTAATAACTTTAACAGAAATGGAAGTATAACAGCAAAGGAAGAAAATTAAGGGAAACCTTGTGAACTTGTTCTGAAACTGATTGCACTACCGAAACTATATCTGTCTTAGTTGTGAAATGTTGGAGTCCGAGGAAGCCTTTGAGCTGTTGGAGGGATACAACTGTAGCTGCTCCAGCCATGAATCCCACTATTGTTGCATGTGAAAGCATGTCTATGATGAATCCCAGCCTGTAGTTGTACCACTCCACTGAGTTAGGCGATTAGGGATAGGAGAACACTAAGGCCCAACTCTAGGAGATTTGAGGGAGAGGGCCTTTAGGATGTTTATACGCTCAAATCAAAGCAAACAGGAAATTATATATAGAGACAGAGATAGAGGTTATTTGTCCAAACCTGAATATACCCAATGCTGCCTGGAAAACTCCAGCAAAAAAAGTTGCAGTCAAAGCCAGATGTATATAGAGCTCAGGGTTATGTGTGGGAGAGACCTCATCGGAAATCATAGAGGCAAGGAGAAGTGATACAACCGCCACCGTACCTACTGCCATATCCTTGGAGGTCCCTAGCATTGCATATACTAGAGGAGGAACAAAGCTGGAATCTGTAAAAGTATAAAAAAAATTACCATAATTGTATTAAAGTGGGGTTATAATTAAATAATTAAATAGGTTACTAGAGTTTTGGACTGAGAGTATAGTTAGGAAATGGTGCCATGAAAGGGGAGTTTGTAGATTTTTTTAGTGGGCATTACAGAATTATTTCAGGAAGGTGGTTATAGTATGTAAAAATTTTAAATGTATATTGTAATTTTTTAAGAGATAATATTTGAAATTATTTTATTTTTATTTGTAATAAAAAAAATTTATTCATTTTTAAATTTTTATTTGGTAAAATATTTTATTATAAAATAATAGTAGAAATAGAAAACTTCTAACCTCTTCTCCAACATTCCAAAATTGTATGCTTTCATGTCTTTCATTTTTTATGATGCGATAGATTCATTAAAAATACAAACATCAAACCCCTCCATGAAACCCTTACCTTAAAAATTACAATTAACTTTTGAAAATTTATTAAATTCAAAAATAAATAGATTGTACCAAGTTTTAATCAAATTAAGTAGAAAAATACATAAATTGTAAAAATGGGTCACAAATAATTTTGTTTATTTACTTATGGATTTAAATTGATAACTCTTTTCAAAAATATAAATTCTTCATCATTTAAACAATTCATAAATATTTTTAATAATTAAAAAATATATAATTAAATTTAAGGAAAAAAGAATATATGTGTGAAACCAAGCACACTAATTAAAAATTAAAAAATATGTAGCCTCCAGACAAGTGAGAAACGTGTGGGAACCTCACCAACTTAACAGTAAATTAAAAAACTATAGGTAAAATATTCAGTCCTGGTCTTAATATAGCCTACCATGATTTTAAAGCTTTGAACCCTGAAAAAGAAAACAGTAGACCTATTATTAGAAAAATAACTAAACTTCTCACGTTGCAAAGCTTTTTTCTTTTTGGGGTTGGGGATTAATATTGTTTGGACAAAATAAAAAACCCATTGAACTATACAGACCATTAATGGAGCATTACTCACATAGTCCCATCAAGGGAGGCAAATTTGCAAGCTTTGCATAGCTGATGCCCTGCATCAATCATCACAAACAGATACATACTTATTAAGCCCAAAACAAAACATACACAAAATGATCTGAATATATAATTATTCTTTAATATTACCTGTGGAATGGCAAGGCTGGCAATGGTGATTCCAGATATAGCATCAGACTTGAGCAAACCAAATGAATATGTGGGTGCCCACTCTAAGATAGGAAAGACATATTGAAGGCCAAGAATACACTTACGCCCCCTTGACTGATTCTTAAACTGCCTCAAGGGATCGTCAGGAAACAGGGTTTCCTTCACTGCTTTGCCCAGTTCATTCACCATGCTTGTGCCTTGAGCAGGCGGAAAATTAGTCTTGTGAACCACCACCATCTCTAAATCATCACTTTTTCCATTCTCAACTCCTTCCATTGCATTTGCAATTGCACTTGCACTTTTAGTTGGTGTGATTAGTTAACTACCACCCTCAAAACACAAAACTCTTCATTAAATTGTGGTGAATTTGGGTGGTTTTATAACGACGACAGTATGCCTTAGGGACCCACTGAGGGGACTTATCACCCTATACTCTGCAACCATTCACTCACGCCCAACACTTCAGTAGACTAGATATAAGCTTCCTAGTCTCCTAATATTGTATATTGACAATGACATACAGAACATCATCATCTACATTCCATAAACCATATTGCCAAGGGTTATCATGCTAAGGTCCAGGAAGGTGAATAATTTGTGATGGGAAAAAGTTGTGAATGATAACGTCATTATAACTTTACAAACAGTTGGCATGCAAATCTTTCGCCCCTATTAACCTTAAAGCCAACGCCTCATTTGTTTGGATGTTTAGTCTGTCACCTCACGATTCTTGTTTTAGTTGAAACTCAATGGTCCAAAAAAGTGAGCGCATTAGGAAGGCACCACGTTCACCAACTATTTAACCGCACATTCAGTTCTAAAAGATAGGCTCAGAACTCTTATACAATCATATAGCAATTATATCATGGTAATTCAGAGGTTTTTTATTTTTTCTTCGACAAATCAATTTAAAAAAATCTTAATATTTTGGTCTCAAAATAAAGTTTAGAAATCATTTTTTTTAAAGATTTTTTTAAATTAGATATATTAGTGCAGTTAAATTGATGATATATATCAATAATTAAAAAATGAAATTGAGGTCGACATTTATCTACATTTTTCAAATGAATATATTTAAAATATAGATATTACTATAAAAATTGATTATAACATATATACAAAAGAAATGAGAAAAATAATTCATATATATAAATCAGTATTTTATTTTCCTATACCTTCACATATATAATAAATATGTTACTCTTTTATTTATTAAGTAAACATTATTTCTCTATTTTATATTATATAAAAAGAGGAATACTGTTTACTTAATAAATAGAAGAGTAACATATTTATTATAGGTAAAAGTATAGAGAAATAGAACACTTATATCTCATTAGTATATTAGTGATTTAATAAATGAAAGAGTAATATATTTATTATATGTGATGGTATAGGGAAATAGAATATTTGTATCTCATTGGTACATAAGTGATTGTAGTGTAATATTTTTGTATTTTAAAGTGGATGAGGAATATAGCTTTTTAATTGTAGGGCTTGCAATAAACATAAAAATACTGATAATGAAAAATCATAAAATAGAAATTATATAATACAAAGAATTTTAGCAAATGATTTAATAATGTTTCACATAGAATGTTTGCTTAGATAAATGATAAATGGAATGTAACACTTTTCTATCTATATCTAACATTTGAATTCAAATTTAATACTATTAATATACATGTTGACTTGCAACAACTAGAACTTAAAAATGGAGAAAGAAATTAAGGGGTGGAAATTAACAAGGGGATCCATATTGCCAAATTTGAACTAAGACTTATATCATACTCATGTAAATTGTATACATCATCATGAATATGTAAGTATGACATTGTTATTATAACCAATCAGAGATAATTTTAAGAATGGACCACTAAAGTTTTTCCATATATAAATGTTAGTGAATCCTATACAACATTTATAATTTTATTGGCTAATTTTTTGAAAATTTATCACATAAGTAAATAGTTAATCATTATTCTATTGGTTCTTTCAAAAAACTTATAATCAATTGACAAATAAAATGTAATATTCCAATCAAGGTATAATGACATCCATCCTCTGTTTTCTATTGTTTTTTTTTTTCTCAAAGAGACATATTTCCTGTTGTTAGCTGTGTAAAAGTTCCCCATCAACTCTTTTTCTATAATACAAATGTCATCATGCCAAAACAAAATTTTATGAGTTGGTTGATATGTTTTATGTATCTTAGCCATAAAAATGCCTTGAACCTACATAGTAAAATTGAAATAACCCCTACCCCCTTTCAAGGTTAATTTAAACCATAGTGTCGAGACTTTGATTCAGACTAGACTTGAAGATTACAAGGGAAACTACATTACAAGAGCACGAGTTTAACTCAGTATTAAAAAATAACAAGGGCATGAAATTTTGATTAAGGCTATAGGTAAAATTTATTTGATCGATTGGGAAAACCAAAATTATAGAAAATAAAATAATCTCACTACAAAGTGATGAAGGAGCACATTCCATGCTTTAGTTTTTTCTCAAAAGTGGAACTTCATGGACGATTAGACTTGTTACCAACTTCATACTTGGCACACACTAACTCTGCTTGTACATATATAAGTATTTACATGATATATGATAACTAAGTTGAATACAATTAAATAACTATCTCAATAGAAGACTATATTAAACCATAGCATATTGAGGCTTGGATTCATATTAGACTCAATAATTACAAGGGAAACCAGATTAAAAGGGCATGATTTTACCTTGATCTTAAAAAATTGTAAGGGCATGAGATTTTGATGATGGATAGAGGTAAAATTTATTCGATTTATTTGGAAAACTTACTTATAGAAAATAAAATAATCCCACTACAAAGTGATGAAGAAACATGTCCCATGTTTTTGTTTTTTTATCTAAAGTTTCTGAAACTACATTAACAATTGGACATGTTACCAAAATTGTACTTGGCACACACTAAATTTGCTTGTACATATGTAAGTATTTACATGATAATGTGAAAACCAAGTTGAATATATTTATTATATGTGAAGGTGTAAAAAAATAAAAGCCTCATATGTCATTGGTATGTTAGTGAATTTTCACTATAATACTTGTGTATTTTAAAGTGGATAAGGAAAATTTTTGGGAATTTTTGGAGTATGTGAACATAGGGTTAGTTATTAGTGTAAGACTAACTATTTGTTTAATTTTAGGGCTTACAATGAACACAAAGATATTGATGATGGAAAAACATAAAATATAAGTTTCATAAGATTGATAACTATATCAAGGGCTCTAATAATGTTCTACAATAGAATGTTTGCTTAGAAAAATGATAAATGGAATATAACACTTGTCTATTTATATGTAATATCTAAGTTTAAAACTAACAATATTAGCACACATGTCAACATCCAACAACTAGTACTTAAAAAATGGGGAAATAAAGTAAGATAAGAGATAGAAAAATAAGGGGATTTTAAAGGGATGGAAGTTAACAAGAGGATCCGTATTTCCAAATTTTAACTAAGACTAATATTATACTCTAAATCCTTATGAAAAACGTATACGCCATCATGAATGTATAAATAAGGTGTATATTATTATTATAAGCAATTCCATGTCTATTAAGATGTACAATGGGATTAATGAGATATATTATATCATTTTTTTAAAGTATTTTCCAAGTTTTTTATGTTTACACCCCATGATTTACACATATCTTAATACAAGTCCACATTTATCTAGATTGCTTTATGTGAAATCATAATTTGTGTCTTTTGTAAAATACCACTGATGCGGCATTAATTTCTTACCTTTGTCTTTTGGTTTTGATTTTAAAAAAGTAAAATTTTACTTTCCATAATCTTTTGGACTTAGATAAAGGGACCCCGGATCAAATATGTCAATATATAAAGTGTACTCTCTTATTTAATTATTGGAGTGAAATTAATTTTTTTTAATATTTCATCAATTTCATCTATGTTTTCTTCATCATCCCTTATTGTATTTTTTAGAATCATTACATTCTCCAAAATTAAATGTTGTTTCTTTCTATACATGTAACATTAATTTTACCAAAAAATGAGTCCTTTCTAAATATGGCATATAAGACTATTGAGGTTCAATTGTTTTTAAATGCTAGAAAGGATTATCATTTGGTGTAATAGAATAAATTGTATCCCCATGAATGAATCTTAAGCATCTAAGCAAGGTCAAAGGTACAAAAACCATAACATGAATCCAAAGTCTCCCAAGTAATAAAATATAATTAGCATCATTGGGTTTGACATGGCACAAGGTTTCTAAATATTTTTCCATAAATATAGTTGCTAGGTAATTATACCAACAGTTTATCTTTCTTTACTATCAAACCATGATTTTATAATCATTTTTAACCCAGAGATTTTTAGTATATTTTTTGAGCACATATAAGATATTATGTGAGTGGCACTATTATGTTGAATAATATACATAAGGTTGCTCCCAAAGAGGTTCTGAGGAGAAAATGTTTTCCTAGTTACAATAAAAAGTAGAGTCATTGATTATTTTTTTATAAAATGCACTTGTCTACTTATGGAACCTCTCAAATTTAACTAGGTTTGTTGCATTCCAATGCAGGTACCCAAATAGTGTCTTAGAAATAATGCCAAGATCATAAAAATAACATGGAAAGCATAAAGATTGAATGCATAAAGGAATAATGTTATCTCAAAATCAAGCCATCATAAATGTGAGACATGATTTTTCAAGTGGGGAAAGTGATTCAATAGAATAAAACCACATGTTTATTAGAAAATATTCCAACAACACTATTCTCCAAGTAAAATTTAGTATAAGAAAAGAGAATGAGAAAGAGAGTGGTCATCAAGCCGTAAGTGTTAAGTTGTGGAGCTAAAAGCTTCACAGGTATGCAAATGTGGACGTTGCTGAGTGACACAATAACTGATGTCAGTCAGGCCAATCGACATTGGTTATCTTCAGCTACACATTAACCGGCATCGGTCAGATACGAACCAACATCGGTCACCTGTGTGTTTCCAGAACTATTGTTCTAATTTTAGATGAACAGTTAGTTTGCATGTAAAGACTAATTTTAGTCTTGAGTCTGCGTTTCTAATTATTATTTGGTTTGGGATCTATTTAAGAGACCCATGGGGCTGTATTGTAATAAAGGACTAAAGGATTAGATCCTTCAAGTGTAAGATCTAGAAGGTCTGCAAGAGTGCAAGACCAAGAAGATCTACAGGTAAGCAAGGTCAATTAGATCTGCAAGGTGCAAGATCAAGAAGATCTATTGTGTGTGTGGTCAAGGAGGCAACAATGGTTGAGTTGATTGTCATTGGGAAGGTAGGCAACAACAACCATTGGGTTGATTGTCATTGGAGGGAACAACTCAATGTTTGAGTTGGTTGTAATTGATTGAGAGAGAGAAATCTTGAGGGAGAATTACTGTACACCCAAGAGGTGTGGGAAGAGTGAGATTTATTCATTGTATTTCCTTTTGGAAGAGTGTTAATACATATTATATTGTTTCTCGTGTCTCTTATTCTTTGTTGTTTCTAATTTCTAGTTACTTATTACTTCTGGTTTAAGTCCGTGTTTAGTTGCTTATACAAAATTAATCAATTATACTCTAAGGAGGATCCTGACAGTTGGTATCAGAGCTAGGATCACTAACAAGTGGTAGAGCGGGTTAGTGTTTGTTGATTACAGGTTCACTCACAAGGGTTTCTATTTGAGTGGGAGTAAAGCAATGGCAGAAAAAAGTAGACTAAAAATGGAGAAATTTAATGGCAAGAATTATCAATTATGGAGGATGCAGATAGAAGATTATCTGTATCAAAAAGATCTGTACTTACCATTGGGTGGGGTTTCAAGCAAGCCCACAGATATGAAAGATGAAGAATGGAATGTTCTTGATCGAAAGGCTCTAGGATATATAAGGTTGAGCCTGGCATCATCTATGATTTCTCACTTATCATAGGCAAAGACAATGGTAGAGTTAATGGATACTTTGGAAAATTTATATGAAAAACCCTCAGCTTCAAATAAGGTAATTCTTATGAAGCAATTATTTAATTTGCAAATGCAGGAAGGTGGATCGGTATATAGTCATCTTAGTGATTTCCATGGATTAGTAAATCAATTAAATTCAGTCAAAATAGTTTTTGATGATGAAATTAAGGCTCTCTTAATCTTATGCTCTTTACCTGAAAGTTGTCACAGTTTGGTAATGGCAGTTAGTAATACTGCATCTGCTTCAAATATCTTGAAAGTTGATGATGTTGTTAGTGTAATCTTGAATGAAGAAATTCACAGGAAAAGCACAGGGGAAACATTAGGTAATGATTTAAGTGTTGAAAGCAGGGGAAAGCAAAGAGAGAAGGGCAAGCAAGGGAAATCAAGGTCAAAGATAGGCAGTAGATCCAAATCTAGAAATGGAGGTATAACCTGCTGTAATTGTGGAAAGAAAGGGCATGCAAAGAAAGATTGTTGGTTGGTAGAAGATTAGCATGAAAGAAATAAAGAAGCAAAAGATGTAGGTATTGTTGCACAAGATGCTCTTATATGTTCCTTGGATAAAGTAGAATCTTGGGTTTTAGATTCTGGTGTCTCTTTCCATGCAACCCCAAATAGAGAATTTTTTTCATGATTATGTCCATGGAGACTTTGGAAAAGTTTATTTAGGGGATGGTGAGCCTTGTCAAATTGTTGGCAAAGGGAAAGTGTAGCTAAAATTATAGACTGGCAACATATGGGTGTTGAAGGATGTCATGCATGTTCCCATCCTGAAGAGGAGTCTAATTTCTGTAGAAAAGTTGTGTGATGAGGGTTGCATAGTAACTCTCACAGCGAAATCTTAGAAAGTTTCCAAGGGTGCACTTGTATTAGTAAGAGGTAAGAAAGTAGGTACACTTTATCTATCTACTTGTATTACTGATTCTCCTTCTGTTTTATCTACTTTAGATGTAGATGCAAATATGTGGCTCTGTAGGCTTGGTCACATGAGTGAGAAGGGAATGGATGTTCTTGGACACATGAGTGACACTTTTAAGAACTAGAAAGCTTTGGTTTTCAAGGAGAAGGTGATGGACAGTGATCAGCTCAAGAGGCTGAATAATTTTGAGCAGGGCAATGTTGATTTGGACAAGTTTATAATCCAAAATGAGCTCACGGGTAAAAATCATCACTCACAAGAAAACATAGACACCGACGTTGGTCAGGTAGGAACTAACATCGATCAGGTAGGAACTGACGTCGATCTGATGGAGACCAAAGTTATTGATGTTAGGTAGGTGGAAATTGACATTGGTCAGGTGAGAACCGACATCGGTCAGGTCGGTCAGGTGGAACCGACATCGGTCGGGTGCAGATCGAGAGATGACTGGGATCAATCACTATTAGAATGAAATTTAGGTGGACAGCAAGCTGTCAATGAGTCTCAAATGCCCATGAGGAGGTCTGAAAGGGTAAGTAAACTTCAAATTCATTATTCCCCTTCTTTATACTACTTGTTGCTCACTGATGGTGGAAAACTAAGAAGTTTTGAAGAGGCAATGCAAGTAGAATCTAGGAAATAGTGGGAGCATGGCATGAATGAGGAAATTGATTCCTTGGAAGAGAACCAAACGTGGGATTTGGTAGAGTTGTTAGCTGAAAAGAAAGCACTAAAAAATGAATGGATTTACAAGTTAAATAAATGAGAGAATGGACAGGTGAGACATAAGGCCAGGTTATATGGTCTTGAGCAAGCTGCAAGACAATGGTATTTGAGGTTTGACAGGTTTATGATAGAGCATGGCTTTAGTCAATGTCAATGTGACCATTGTGTTTATTTTACTAGGTTGGATAGTAGTAGCTACATCATCCTATTACTATATGTAGTGTATATGCTTGTTGTAGGTTCATACATGTAGGGAATTACTAAGCTAAAGGTAAAATTAGCTCAAACATTTGCCATGAAGGATTTAGGAGAAACAATCCTTGGCATGAGTATTTTTAGAGATAGGAAAAATCACAGGTTGATTTTGTCTCAAGAGGATTATGTGAATAAGGTAGTGGAGAGGTTCAATTTGTAGGATACAAAATTGGTAAGCACACCTATAGTTGGACAATTCAAGCTGAGCAAAGAACAATGTCCTAAATCACATGATGAGGTTGAGTACATGGTATGTACTAGACCTGATATTTCCCAAGCAGTGGGAGTTGACAGGAAGTTTATGGCCAATCTAGGAAAAAAGCATTGGAAAGCAATTCAGTGGATTCTCAGATATATGAGAGGGACCAGTAGTAGGCATTTATGCTATGCAGGGTCAAACACTTCTCTACATGGGTATGTAGATTCAAATATGGTAGGTGACTTGGATGGCAGGAGAAGCACCACAAGATATGTGTTCACTGTTGGTGGAACGGTGGTTAGCTAGATTTTAGAGTTGCAGAAGGTTGTTGCAGTCACAGAGGCTAACAAGGAAATGATATGGATGACTTGGTTCATGGAAGAGTTGGGAAAGGAGCAAGAGAGTTACAGATTGTACAGTGATAGTCAAAAAGCAATTCATTTGGCAAAGGATTCAGCCTTTCATTCAAGAACTAGATATATACAGCTTAAGTACCACTTCATTAGACAGGTATTGGAGGATGGACAGTTGAAGTTGGAAAAGATCCATATGGATAAGAACCCTGCAGATATGCTAACAAAGGTGGGAACAAAGGAGAAGTTGAATCTTCATTCAAATTTTATTGGTCTTCAAGATTGAGCTTGAAGATGGAGAAACAAGCTAGAAAGAAATTAGAGGATGTACAGGTATAGGTACAGGTGCAGTTGTTTATCTCCAAGTGGGAGATTGTTAAGTTGTGGAGTTAAAATCTTCACAGGTATGCAAATGTGGAGGTTGTTGAGTGACACAGTAACCAACATCGGTCAGGCCAACTGACATCAGTTATCTTTAGCTACACAATAACTGGCATCGGTTATGGTCGGCTAGCATCGGTCAGACAGGAACCGACATTGGTGACCTGTGTGTTTCCAAAATTGTTGTTCTAATTTTAGATGAACAGTTAGTTTGCATGTAAAGACTAATTTTAGTCTTGAGTCTGCATTTCTAATTATTGTTTAGTTTGGGATCTATTAAGAGACCCATGGGGCTGTATTGTAATTAAGGACTAAAGGATTAGATCCTTCAAGTGTAAGATCTAGAAGGTCTGCACGAGTGCAAGACCAGGAAGATCTACAGGTAAGCAAGGTCAATTAGATTTGCAAGGTGCAAGATCAAGAAGATCTACTATGTGTGTTGTCAAGGAGGCAACAATGGTTGAGTTGATTGTCACTGGGAAGGTAGGCAACAACAACCATTGGGTTGATTGTCACTGGAGGGATCAACTCAGTGTTTGAGTTAGTTGTAATTGATTGAGAGAGATAACTCTTGAGGGATAATTAATGTAAACCAAGAGGTGTGGGAAGAGTGAGATTTATTCATTGTATTTCCTTTTGGAAGAGTGTTAATACATATTGTATTGTTTCTCATATCTCCTATTCTTTGTTGTTTCTGATTTCTAGTTACTTATTACTTCTGGTTTAATTATGTGTTTCGTTGCTTATACAAAAGTAATCAATTGTAATCTAAGGAGGATCCTGACAATAAGCAAGTACCTCAAAATCTAATGTTATAAAATGAAAGAGGAGAGAGCACATTAAATAGATTAGAGGAAAGAAGAGGGAGTTACAAATAATCCTATCATGACTTTCACAAACTTATTAGTGTGTTTCAAATGTTTGTAATCCCCACAAGGTGAGGGGGAAGTGTGTGACAAGTATGGAGGGAATTACATGTGACATGTAACTCCAATAATCCCTACAAAAGGACAAAAGAGGCTTAATACCATATAAATCCAAAATAATTGAATTTATTATAATAAAAAATTATAACTAAAATAAACTTAAGATTAATCTAAACTAGCGTAAACATAAATTTATATCCAACACAATGTCCAAGGTCATTTTTATTTTTTTATGTGATGTTATATGCCAAGTTTCGCCTAGTCGTTGATATTAATTAAATTGAAATTTACCTAGATAGTATGTTCATGAGTATGATAAGACTGGAGATATAGATCAATATCATCTTTAGGGAGTATACCCTCTTCTTGACACTAAAAATATTAGTGGATATACGTAGGAATACTTTATTATAGGATTTGAGTATGTGGAAACTTATTTCTTTGGAGTTTATAAGCTCTAGATGGAGATAACATAGGTTATTGTTAACATGGGTCAACATATGTAAGGCATGTCATCCAATCATTGGATAATTTTTACAAAGATATCCACATGTTAGGACTCATAACATAGAATTAGAATAGGCTTATGCTTAAAGGACATTTAGTGTCACCAGCTAACATGGATTATATTGGTGATGTCACTCAATTACATATGGTGGCATGAATTATTGCATTGGAGTTGTTGTCAGCATACTATAATACTAGTATAGATCATGGTACCCCTCTTCCTAGAGATTTTAAATATGTACAGATGATCAATTTTTACCTAGTATTGATAATGGTTCAAATATGTCAGACTCATTATTTGACAAGGTGATATTTGGATATGAAACTTAGGGCACTTCAAACCTTGACACACAATGATCATCATTAAGATCCATCAGTCATGATAATAGTTTATGAGTGCCAATACATGGACTAAGTTTTGATCATAGTACAATTGATGGTAATGTTAGCCCTTCTTTTATGGTATAAATTTAATATTATATTTGTATTAATGTAATTCTAAATGTTGCATTAATTAACTTGTATATATATATATATATAAATAATTAAATTCATTAATTTGATTATATTTAACTTTTTTAATTCCTCTAAATTTTCTCCAACAAAAGTGTACATGTATGTTTTTCAATATTGAAACAATATATTAGCTTTCACATATTTTCTAATTTTTCTTATTTTTTTACTATTAATTTTTTTTTAAATTTATATAATTTCAAAAATATGAAAATTTTAAAATAGTTTTAATAATTTTTATTTTTTATGTACTTATTTATTTGTAAAAAATTTACATAATCTCACTAATAATATTTTTAAAAATAATATCCAATAAAATTTTAAATATTTTTCATTTATTTAAATACATATTTTTTTCTTTAATTTAATTTAATATATTTATTAGTGATTTATATTTTAAATTTTAAAAAAATAAAATAAAAAATACTGATGATGGATTGGTGTTGAACATGTAAAAGATAATGGTAGTGAACTTGGCAAGGCATGGTTTCTTTTTGAAACATTTTCAACTAAAATGGTTTTGCTGAAAATACCTTATGGGATATCTCCATGGTCCCCTATACAAACTAAGTGGATGCCTTTAGTTGGCTTAGAAATACACTTCAAAACCCATGATTTTAGGTTGAATGATTTGATTAAAAAATGAGGCACCACGTGTGTGTCTATATATATGTATGAATGAAGAACCATATTTTCATGACACCCTGAATAATATGCAAATGTGTGTTTTTTTATTTTAAAAATAACATATTAAATTTTAATATTTTTATTTTAATAATGAAAAAACACTCAACATTGACATATATACTAATAATGTCATTTAGGGAGATTGTATATGTTTAAATAGTGGGAATGATAAATTAAAAAATAAAGATTGATATAAAAATTACAAAACAACATTTTTGTATTAGGTTTATGAGTTAAGGTTACATTTATAATAAATAATGAGAATAACTCCATATTAATACAATTTTTTTATACGAAAAAACATACTTTACAAATTTGAAAAATATTAAATCTACATTGAAATGTCATATTTATTTAATATATAATATTTTTAAATTTTATATATTTCAATTGAAATCATTGTGAAACTTATAAAAACTCATTTTTAATGACCTCAAAATATCAAAAAATTTAACACACTATTATTACACGCTATAAATGAACACATCATTATTATACACTATAACATTTTGACCAATTAAGGTTGTTTTTAATGTCCGAATTTAAGACACCTTAATGTTATTAATTTTTCTTATAAATTTTTAAAATAAAAGTCAATATAAAAGCATGATTAAGGCTCCTTAAAGTTGTGTGACATTAGAAAAAGAAAATAAAGTATGAATTAAGGGTGTTTTAATACCGAATTCAAGTTGGTGATGTTAGTGTGACTTATCTTGTCTAAATTTAGGCCAACATAAGTAAATCCACATGTTAAGCCACGTGGAATCATTATTTGTTGTATTAGGATGAATTAATACCAAATAACAAGGATTATGGATCAAGCCAGGAGAGCCACGATTAGAAACATAATTGGATTAAGGATATATGTTATAGTAAAAAAATAAAAAAGGTTAAAAGTATGATTGATGAATATGACTTGTGGAATATGGAAGTTATCATTTTAAAATGTTTCAAAGGAAATTCATTGGAGAAATCAATGGAGGAGGTGGAATTTTGAATTTAGTTGTAGCAACTTTTAACACTTGGAAAATATTTCAAATCTTAAGTAACATTTTGAATCCAAACAAGGTGTAAATCAAAGTTCTAAATGAAATTTATGTGTAGGTATACGGATTCATGATTTCAATGGGAAATATTTCAAATCTTAAGTAACATTTTGAATCCAAACAAGGTGCAAATCAAAGCTCTAAATGAAATTATGTGTAGGTATATGGATTCATGATTTTAATGATACCAATTGTTTGGTTAGTCATAATATATGAAACTTTTAAACCAATTAAGTTTATGTATAAGAAACATTCAAGATTGGTTAAATTATGACTTGTAAGGTGAACCATTTAAGAGTATATTTTGTAAGAAGAGTATTAACTTGACATAAGCTTAAATCTGATAAAGCACAAGTCCTCAATGTAAATTTTTAGTAAATCTTAAGCTTATCAATTTTATATTTTTATTTTACATTATATATTTTTTTATCTTATATATTTGATTTGGTTGATCTTGAACATCACAATACTTTCATTAAATAAAGTTATTTTTCTTCAATATTGTGAAAAAGGAAAAGTATCATGACAATTTCAATGGGATGGTGGATTGCAAGTAATCTAATTTTTCCATTTGATTTTGTTAGAGGATCTCTGATAGCTCTAAGAAAATCATTCTCAAGTAAGTGTACAAAGTTGGGGGACAATTTTGTGGAAATTTATTGTAACACATACATGTTATAGTCATTATGAATATGCATAATTTCCATAATAAATACACATTATTTCAAACTAGGCTCAGGAATATCGAACCCAAATGTGTACGTGGCATAATGTGGACATGTTATAACACATATGAATTACCTTCACATTGCATAAAAAGGTAGGAAAGATATACCAAAAGGGGTAGATGGTTTACTAAAATAAATATTAAGTATAATTTATAATCCTTATACCTTAAATTTATTTTAGTAAATATAAGAAATTAGGGTCACTCTACATTTAATAGAGTTGGTCTCATAGTTGCACACCTTACAATGTGGGAGATAGTTTTTTAAAATCTAATTTGGTCAATATTTAGGCATTTTTAAGGTCTTAGTATTGAACTTAAGGATTTTAGGGCATAACATTTGCAATTCATATCCATTTTTGATAAACATATAGTCATTTTTTAAGTTTTTGTGCCTTCTGGATTGCTTTTTAGCATTTATAAGAGTCCTAGGTTTATCAAAATTGAAGTTTACAAACCACTCACTTTGAATTCAATCTAAATTAATGTGATTTGGATAACATAGGTCACATTGATTAATTTCACACATAAAACAACTACTTTGTGTTAATTTCACTTGTTTATCATCCCTTGCTCATCCGTAATCAGTTTCTCCTCATCCCTTATCATCTCTAATCACTCCTTCCTTATCTCTAAACATCCCTAATCACTCCCTCATTAACCTTCATCACCCCTCATCACCTCTAATCACCCCCTCATCATCCCTAATCATTCCCTAATTGAATTTCACCATCCCTCATCATATTTAATCATTGTTTCATCATCACTAATCACTCTTTCTTAGTCCCTCATTATTCATAATCACTCCTTCATTAAACCTCACCATCCCTCAAAATATATAATCAATCTATCATCATCCCTAATCAATCCTTGATTTATCCTCACCATCCCTAATCATGACTTGATCATCCTTCATAATTTATAAACACTCCTTCCTCATCCCTCATCATCCCTAATAACTCCTTCATTGACCCTCCCCATCCTTCATCATCCCTAATCACTCCCTTATTGACCCTAACCATCCATAATCATCCCTAATGACTCCCTCATTGTCTATCATCTCTACTCACTCCCTCATCTTCCCTCCTCATCTTTAATCATTCTATCCAATACCTGGATGGTGGGTGTATTATCTTCCCACTTATGCCCAATTGGATTATTTTAAAATTACAAATTTTACTCACTCAAATAAGGCCCAAATAATGCCTTATTTCACTCATCCTCTTTCACTCAAATAAGGAACCCAGATATATCATCTAATTTTTTAATGGGATTCAAATATCTATATGGTGATCCATGCCTAGATCAAGGAGGGAGTGTATCCAAAGCCTCAAACTAGAATAAATAGGTAAGAAATAAAGCAAAGGGTGGGATGAAATTGTATTACTTACATATATATATTGGGATTTGGGAATCTAATAATTTCAATCGTAGAGTTGATAATCCAAATTTATATCTATATAGATAGGGGCAACTGGAGACTAGTTAAATATTCTAATCCCAGCCCCATAATTGACTATATATCCATAACATATCTATAGTAGACTATATTTATAGATAGATAGATAGATAGATAGATACGTAATGATTAATCTGATAGAGTGTGTTCCAATCTGATAGCTGATAGAGTGTGTATCCAAACACAACTTGATCTATACCCAACCTAATCTACACCTAAATTTATATATAAGGGGAATGAAGGACATATGCCTTAATCTAATGTATCAAGGAGGGACCACTCATATCTTGGGCATGGATCAGTGGTCCCAAAGGCCAAACTAGGGCCTTGTTTTACTCTGATTATTCTTCAGTCCCTAATATAGTATATCAAAGGATATCATAGGAATGGGGCCCTCACCATATATATATGGAAGGAACCATTATGAGGCCCTTACCTTGATCTCAAACTTTCTCTACCCATTACGATAATGGAATCTTTCCCCACCTACTTTAAATATGCTAAGGAGTAAGGCAAGGTAAGCTTGCCTTTTTGATATGTATATTTGTTTTACCTAATAGAAAATCAAGGGAATATTTCATTCTCAATGGATAGAAATGAAATAAGGCACAACTATCAATACAATTTTACCTTCCTAGTATCTAAATTTGCTTTGTTTCTATATTAAGACATGGCTATCAAGGGAATTTTAATTTTTGATAGATATATTTGTTCTCACCCTACCTAATTAGCTATGACCTACCTGATAAATCAAGGGAAGATTCCTTCTAAATATATATACTTTTTCTTGTCAGATATACTTTCCTTCTCTATAATAGATTCTTAAATATCAAAGGAATATTGCTTCCTAATCTATAGCTTGTATATATTCTTTCCCTACCTACTTAGTTATGCCCGACCTACTTTTATTTTTTTGTTGGCAAGGGAAGATTGATTCTTAGTAGATAGAATGAGAAATGAAGTTTTGAATAATGTTACACATGTAATATGTTTATACCATTTAGTATTCCCTACCTAATTTACCTACTTGAGTATTCCCTACCTGCTTTACCTGCTTGAGTATGCCCTACCTGATTGAATATATGAGCCATATCTTGATCTTGAGTATGTCCTATCTAAATACCCAATCCATATCTTTATATTTTGTATTCCTTACCTACTTATTTTAATTGATTATGTCATACTTACCTATCCTTATTTCCCTACCTACTTGAGTATGCCCCATACACCTACTTATGCTTGAGTCCCTACCTACCTATCCTTATTTCCACACCTACTTGAGTATTCCCTACTTGATCAAATACCCAAGATATATATTGATCTTTAATACATGTATACAATCCTTATTTCCATATATGGATAATGAATGATGAGGAAAGAGTGATTAGGGATGATAAAAGATAAAGAGGGAATGATTATGGATGATGAGGGAGTGACAATGGATGATAAGGGTTAATGAGGGATTGATTAGCGACAATAAGGGTTAATAATGGAGTGATTATGGATGATAATTAACAATGAAAAAGTATTATGTTGCATCTATATATAGGGGTAATATTTATTTTTTGGGTGACATTTTCTACCCAATGTGTGAAAGACTAATTCATTCCATTCCTTCCTATTTAGTGGGAAATGAAACACATGATTCAGATGAGGAGGCATTGACTAAGAAGTGTCTTGAAAGGAGAGGGGTCATTCTAACTTATATAGAGAAATTAGTGACTAGGGATAATTGGGAACAAGTAGAAAGCCACTACAACCATAAGAAAAGTATTAGAGGGAGTGATTAGGGATGAGAAAAGATATACATCAAAAAGGCAAGTTTCCCTTTTTTACTCTTTGGCATATATAAATTAAGTATGGAAATCTTCTATTTCCTTATATTGGGTAGGGGAAAGTTTGAGATTAGGGTAAGGCCTTCAGAATGGTGACCCTGATATATCTGTAGTGGGGCCCTCATTTTGATGATATCCTTTGATATATTTTATTAGGGATTGGAACATACTCAGAGTATGACATGGCCTTAGTTTTACCTTTAGATCCCATTGATCCATGAAAAATATCTAAGTATCCTCTCCCTAATATACTAGATTAAGGCATATACCCTTCATTATTTTCATAGATAAAATTTGGTATATTTCAATTTGGGTATAAATCAATTTGGGTTAGGAAACACACTTTACTAGTTACTAGATTGGAACATACTCTATCAAAAATGATGACCCCTTATCTATCTATATGTAAATCTATTCTACTATTGGAATAATCTCAATGACATATAGATTAACTGATAAGTCAAATATGGGGTTGGGATTGGAATTATCAAGTAGCCTCTAGTTGCCCCTATCTATATAGATATAAATTTGGATTCTCAACTCTAGGATTGGGATTATTATATACCCAAATCCCAATATATATATGTAAGTAATATAGTTTCATCCCACCCTTTTCCCTACGTACTTTATCTATGCCAAAGAGTAAGGCAAGATAAGTTTTTATTCTTAATACCCAGATTTTATTCACCTAATATAATATATCAAAGTAATACTTCCTTATCAATAAATATCAAGAGAGTAAGGCATAGATATCAATGGAAGTTTACCTTCATGGTATCTATATTTGATTTGTATTTGGATTACGACATATCTATCAAGGGAAGCTTCCTTATTGATAGATAGTGTTGTTCTTAACCTAACTACTTATCTATTCCCTACTTGATAAGACAAGGGAAGTTTCCTTCCTAATATATATCTTAGTTCTTATCTTACTTACTTACCCTTTATAGAATAGATTATTATCTATCAAGGGAATATTGGTTCCCAATCTATAGCTTGCACAAATTCTTTCACTACCTCCTTATCTATACCCTACCTACTTAGCTTCTATTGTTGGCAAGGGAAATTTGCTTCCTAATAGATAGAATAAGAAATACATTTTTAAATCATGTTATGTGTTTAATAGATATATACCATATATTATTAAATACTTAATTTAGTATTCCCTACCTACTTTACCTACTTGAGTATGCCCTACCCAATTGAATATCTAATCCATATCTTGATCTTGATTATACTATAACTAAATACCCAATTGAGTACCCAAGCCATATAGTTAAATAAGAGGAGGCATTATAACTTATATAGAGAAAGGAATTACTAGGGCCAATCATGAATAATCATAAATACACTTCACCCACCATAAAGGTATTAGAGGGGGTGATCCAATGTGCATAATTCCCAACGTGGTATGAATGATTTATGTGATGCAATACATATCCATAACATAGAATAGATCGATGTCAACTTTATATGTATTTAATGATGTTGGTGTGATACATACTGAAATATAGGTGTGGGTAACATGATATGATGGTTAATTCCTACCCTATTAATATAATAGTTGGTTTAATTACTTAAAAAGGACTTCATTATGCATGAGTTGCAATAGTTTAATGGGCCCATTGTTTTCATTTACATTAATCATAAGTAGATATGTGTTTTTCCATCACTTTTGGCCTATAAGGGACTTAATCAGAAATAAAATTGACATGAAGGGGTGTCTTAGATGCCAAAATCCAAATATATATGTAAGTAATACAATTTCATACCACCATTTTCTTGCTTACCTACCTATTTATTCTATCTTGGGGATCTAAATACACACTCTTTCTATGATTTGGTGTGTGTGTGCACACACACACACACACACACACACACACACACACACAAAAACACACACACACACACACAAACACACACACACACACACACACACACACACACACACACACACACACACACACACACACACACACACACACACACACACACACACACACACACACACACACACACACACACACACACACACACACACACACACACACACACACACACACACACACACACACAAACACACACACATACATACATATACATATACATATACATATACATATACACACATACATACATGCATACATATACATACATACATACATGTGTGTGTGTGTGTGTGTGTGTGTGTGTGTGTGTGTGTGTGTGTGTGTGTGTGTGTGTGTGTGTGTGTGTGTGTGTGTGTGTGTAGGTATATGTATATGTATATGTGTATATCTATACATATACATATATATGTATATGTATATGTATACATATATACATATACATATACATGTACATATCCCACTAGATACTGATATGATATATCTAAGTTATTTATTTGAGTGAAATAGGATGAATGAAATAAGAGTTTCCTTGTGCCTTATTTAGAATTGGAAAATAAATCAATTGGGTACAATCAATAAGACATTGCGCCCACCATCAATGTATTGGAGGGAGTGATTAGGGATGATGAGGGAGTGAGTAGGGATGATGAGGGAATCATTGGATATTATTACGAACAGTGATGGTCAATGAGGGAGTGATTAGCGATGATGGGGGATGGTGAGGCTCATTGGGGATGAGGAGGGAGTGATTAAATATTATGATGGATGAGGAGTGAGTGATTGGGGATGATGAGGGATGATGAATGAGTGATTAGGGATGGTTAGTATTAATGAGGGAGTGGTTATGGATGATGAGGGAGTGATTAAGGATGGTGAGGGACAATGAGGTAATGATTAAAGATGATGAGGAATGATGAGGAATGGTGAGAGTCAGTGAAGGATTGATTAGGGACAATGAGGGAGTGATTAGAGATGATGACGGATGGTGAGGGTTAATGAAGGAGTGATTAGGGACAATGAGTAATGAGGAGAGAGTGATTAAGGGTGATGAAAGATGAAGATGAAGTGATAAGGGATGAGGGAGGGATGATGAGTAAGTGAAATTAACATAAAGTGGTTGTTTGATGTGTATATGTCATCAATGTGACCTATGATACCCCAATCACACCACTTTGACTTGATTTTAAAGTTATTATTTTTTAAACATCAATTTTTAAAAACCTAAGAATTTTTAAAATGCTAGCAAGCAATCTAGAAGGCACAAAAACCTTAAAATGACTATATGTTTACCCAAAATGGACATCTATTGTAAAATTTATGCCCTCAAATCCCTAGATTTAATATTGAAACCTTGAAAATGCCTAAGTACTAGCTAGATTGGAATTTTAATAATTATTTCCACATTGTAAGTTATGTAATTGTGAGACTAACTCTATCAGATGCAAAGTGCCCTTAATTTATCATATTTACTAAAATAAATTTAAAGTATAAGAAATATAAAATTAATAATATAAATTTATATTGTTATTTTTATATTACCTATACTTAACATTTATTTTTGTAAACCATTTCCCCCTTCCAATAGATATTTTATGATTTTCTATGCAAAGTGAAGATAACGTGCATGTGTTATTGCATGTATGCATTCCTTTCACATTGCTTGAAATAAAACACATACCCCTTCCAATATATATTTTATAATTTTTATTTTAATGTGAAATGAATGCATATGTACTATAACATGTACACATTATAACATTTATGTGTTATAGTGCATTCACACAATGTTTATTTTGAATTAAAAAAATAAGCCTTTTGGCTTAGAAATGGCTTGGATTCTCGAGCCAAAGGCTTGGAATTGTCAACACACACTTGAATATGAGAGTTTCAAGAAAAACAAAAAAATAAAGTATTCTTTATAGTGTGTACATGATATGTTTATTTTTAATTAAAAAATGAAGCCTTTTGGCTCGAAAATGGCTTGAAATCCTGAGCCAAAGGCTTGGACCTATCAACACATAGTCGAGTCTGAGAGTTTTGAGAAAAACAAAAAAATTAAAATTCCATCACTAATTAAAATTTTAATATCAATGATAAAATTCATAAAATTATTACCACAAAAATGATCATGCTCTCCTCTTTCCATTTTTTTTTAATTTTTAGACTATTTTAAGGTTTCTATCTATGTTGGTTTTGAAATATGTTTTTTTAGGCCACTACATGCTATAATTACATGCCTATATATGTTTAAGTATTTTTTTTTGTTGATCCAAATTTAGAATATATTATATGGTCACCAACTAAGCCTAATTCTATATGCATTTAAAAAAACTATATATATTTTTTTGAGGTAGTTATGGAGATTATATAACCATCTATGCATTTTTTGTTAGTTTTCAGGATCTATTTACTTGGAAATCAATAAAAAAATATTCACTAATTTTTAAAAGGGTTTCAAAAAATACTAAACTTTATTATAAAAATCTTACATCGTACAAATGACTATCTAGTATGTTTTTCTAAAAAATAAGAGTTCCTCTTTGAATTTTAGATGTTTCAACTAGTTATACTTAACCATTTTTAAAAAAAAATAACATCTTTGAAACTAAAATAAAATTATACACTTCATGTTTTTATACCATCTTTAAATTTTGAGTGTAGCCATCTCAAATGATCTAAACAAGTTTAGATTTATAAGTTTTCAGGAAAAACATATCCATGATTAGGCCCCTTTTTTTCTCCCAACTTTGAAGACTTACCCTCTCAATATTATATTTGGGTTGTTACACTTGACTTAGGCTTGTGTAAGAAATCCTAATCTTGTTACCTAGAATGGTTTTATGGATGTTTGTGTGAATAGTAGTGTTTATTTCAAGAAATATATGTGTTGGAAGAAATGATAAGGGAGGGCATTCAACCCAACTGGACCACCTTCAATTATTTAATTTTTGTGTGTATTTGAGTTGGGATGTAAAAATATTTGCTTGTCAAGTGATTTTATTGGGATTTGAAAGGATACTCTCTAACAATCACTAATCATAAAACCCCATTTTAAAAAACATAAAAATGAAATGAATTTAGGTTTTAGTCTCCTAAAAAATTAGGTTTATTTTTCCAACAAAGTTAGTTCTAAGTTATTTACAAAGATAATTTTAAGTTGCCTATAGAGTCAAGCTTAAGGTTTCCTAATGTTTCCCTATTTAATTTAGGTTTATGGTGTGTTAAATTTGGAAATGTTATGCCGAACTTAACTTGTCGTAATCCAAAATTTAAGTCATCCTTATAAAAATGTAATAATCATTTAGAATTTAAGTTGGAATATTGTTGATAGTTAGATTTACCATTATAATTTGAAATTTTAATTTTTTAAGTTTTTTGAAACCATTGTGACTTCAAGGTAGCTTAAAAGATAACTTTATTTAGGCCAAATGTTGTAGTGATACTTTGACCTTAGTGTAATTTCATCTAAGGATTTATAAATAATATCCTTATAAATAAATGATTGTTTAAAAAATTCAAGGATAGATATATTTTCCTATATATTTGATAAATAATGTCATATAATCTTTTATAGCATATAATTTCAGTCTAGGAGATAATAATATATTTTAAGAAATACTTAATTTTTTAAAGATAGGGGCTACAACATTTTTATGTCATAAGTCTAATTTTAAATATAATTTCACTTATAACATGGTTAAGTACATGGAATTGGGAGCCAAAAGGGGGTCTTAAGTGAACATGTTTTTCTTAAAAATCAAGAAACCTCAACTTGTATGAATTATATGAGACATCTACACTCAAAATTTGAAGATGTTATAAGAACATGAGTTATATAATTTTGAGTCTAGATTCCAAACTACTATTGTTTTAAAAAAATGGTCAAGTATAAGTAATTCAATGATCATAAATTAGAAGAGGTACTATTATTTTTAATAAAAATTGTTGTAGATAGCTTTTCATGCACCCCATCATTTTTTGAGCATCATTTACTCTTTTTTAAACCCTTTGGTGGAAAGTTAGATAAGATTGTCTATTTTATAACCTATATTAAAAAAAATGAATATTTATTTTTAATAATTTAAAAAATCAATAGAACTTGAAATATGATTAATAATGTATTGCCTACTATACAGTGCCCCCCTGCCCCACCCTCCCACAACTACTTCAAAAAAAAAAAAAAAGATTTATTTTTTAACTTTGTATATAATCAAGCCTAGTTTGTAACCCTATAATTTTTTTTCTAATTTGAATCAATGATATGAAAGATACATTTAAACAAAGATAAACACATATAGTTGCAACATATAACAATATAAAAATACATACTTAGAATTAAATATAGATAAAAACCTTAAAGTAATAAAAATATTCAAAAAATTGTGTATTAAGAAAAATGAGAGTGTGAAAAATGTTGTCATATTTCTAATATATTTTTTGATAAAATTCATATTGTTTATTACGGTGGAAGTTGCATTTTGTTATTTTTAATCAAAAACATGCATCTAGTTGTGTGTTTTTAGGTGCATACCTTGGGATTAGGAATCCGACCATTCCCAAGCCTTGAGGCATCTGTTTGAAATTTAAAACATTATAAATAAATATGCAGAATTACCATATACATGAAATATTTTACTATTACATTGACTTGCACTTGGCCTTCCCATTGATTTTATTATAATTTATTTTTAATTTTCAAAGTTCATGCATGACCTTAGTCGATGTTAGTTGTTACCATTGAATTTTTGTACATCAAAAAAATGTAAACCTAATTCCAACTGTAATCTTGTTGTTATTTGCTCAACTAAAATTAGCTGAGGGTTTAGGGTTTTAGGATTTAGGGTTAAAGGTTTAGGGTTTTGGTGTTTAAGGTTTAGGTTTTAGGGTATAGGGTATAAGGTCTAATTGAAAAAGTAATTGGGACAAATTAGAGCTCATTAAACCTATTTGTGGCTATAAAATGTGATTTTGTGAATTAGCCCCAATGTCATCAAATATTTAGCTAATTAGTCAATTTTGATAATTAGTGATGTGATTTGGTCCAAATTGAGCCTTGTGAATGTAATTATTACTCTAAAGGATGATAATTGGGGATAAATTGATTGGTTTCAGGTTTATGATTTTAGGTTTACAATTTAGGTTTTAGGTCTTATGGTTTAGGGATTAGGATTATGGTTTAAGGATTAGGGTATAAGGTCTAATTTTGAAGGTAATCATTAAAAATTTGAGCTCATTGAACCACTTTATGATTATAAAATGTGATTTTTATTTCAATCATCCCTAATATCATCATAGATTGAGATAATTAGTCAATTGGGGTAATAAGTGATGTAATTTGGGGTGAATTGAGCCCTGTGAACATAATTAGGTTACTATAAAGTATGTTAATTAGGGTTAAATGAATTGGTTTAGGGTGTAGGATTTACAATTTAGGGTTTATGGTTTTGGATTTATGGATTGGCTTATGCTATAGGGTTTAAGGTTTAGGTTAAAGTGTCTAATCGCAAAGGAAATTAGGGCCTATCTGAACTTGTTAAACCTATTTATGACTATAGAATGTGATTTTGGGATCAATTAGCCCCAATTTCATCACAAATTGAGCCAATTAGATAATTAGAATAGTCAGTGATGCAATTTGGGCTAAATTAGGCCCTATGAACCTAATTATTACTCTAAAGGATATTAATTAGGGTTAAGCTAATTATTTTAGGGTTTAAGGTTTAAGTTTTAAGGCTTGTGGTTTAAGGTATAAGGTATAAGGTTTAGCATATAAGGTCTAATTATAAACATAATTTGGGCTAATTTGAGCTATTTGAACCTATTTATGACTATATAATGTGATTTTAGGATCAATTTACTATAATGCCATTATATATTTAGCCAATTAGTCAATCTAGGTAATTAGTGATGTAATTTGGGCCAACCTAAGCCATGTAAACCTAATAATTACTCCAAACAATGTTTACTAGGGCCAAATTGATTATTTTAGGGATTAGGGATTAGGGATTAAAATTTAGGGTAAATGGGTTCTGATAGTGAATGTAATTGGGGCCAATTTGATCTTATTGAACCTATTTGTGACTACATAATGTGATTTTGGACTCAATTAACCCCAATATCATCATAGATTGAGTCAATTAGTTAATTGAGGCAATAAATGATGAAATTTGGGTTAAAGTGAGCATTGTGAGCCCAATTATTACTATAAAGGATATTAATTGGGGATAAATTTATTATTTTAGGGTTAAAGGCTTGTGATTTAGGGATTAAGGTTTAGGGCATAGGGTTTAAGGCTTAGGGTTTTGGGTCCAATTAGAAAGTTAATTTGGGCCAATTTCAACTTGTTGAGCCTATTTATGGCTATAAAATGTGATTTTGGGATCTTACCCCCAATGTCATCCTAAATTGAGCCAATTAATCAATTAGTGTAATCAATGATGTGATTTGGCTCAAATTTGGCCATGTGAACCTAATCTTTACTCTAAAGGATGTTATTTGGGGATAAATAGTTTTGTTTAGGATTTAGGGTTTAGGGTATATGGTCTAATCATGAATGTAATTAAGGCTAATTTCAGCTCATTAAACTTATTTATGATTATAAAATGTGATTTTTGGCATAATTAGCCATGATTTCATCACAGATTAAGCTAATTAGTCAATCAATTAGGGTAATCGGTTATGTGATTTGGGTCAAATTGATCCATGTGAATTGATTAATTTAGGGTTTATATTTTAAGGTTTTAATATTTAGGGTTAAGGTTTATGTTTAACTATGTAAATAATTTATATATTAAAGAATGTGTATGTGCCTTATCTCATACATGTTATTAATGCATATGCAATCTTGTGAATAGTAAAAAATTACATGTACCAACATCATTATTTTTTCACATCGAGAGTTTTTTCCCCTGTATAATCTAATATGTTTCATTATACATAGTGTCAGTCTATCTTTTATGATTTGATCACTATCCCCACCCTCAAAAGTTGAGAAATTTGTCTAATCATGGTTGACTAAACAATGTGATAGTTGTCCCCACACTCAAAAGCATAGAGCTTTTTCTAATCATTGGTGATGGAAAACTTACTAGTGAGAAGAAGTTGAAGGAAAAATGATAGAATAACTAGAAGTGATGAGAGAAAAATAAAGGAAATGAATATAAAGAATTGGTGAAAGTCTATTATGCCTAATTAATTTAATGTCATAAATAATGATGAAATTAATAATGATAATATACCAAATTATAATAGTATACCCAATTATGAAAGTCCAATTATCAATTTTGATAGTATACCAAATTATAATACAAGTCCACATTCAAATTTTATAGTTTTTAATTTTGGTGATGATGATAATATGCACCATTATTTACCCTCTAAAAATGAATAAAATTACATGGAAACATTATTTGGTGAAAGTGACAACAAAGAAAACAATATGGGAACATAGTTTAATGAAGGAACTGCTAATGAAGATAACAATATGGAAACACCAAATTAACCAATTGTACCACTAAGAACACCTCTTAGGATTTTTAAAATAAGGCCCAAGTATTTAATTGAAATTTATGATTTTTTGAAACTAATGTGTAATAAAATTTCTAATTGCCATATGAGAAGAAAATATGAAACAATTTGGGCCTCACACCTGAAAAATTAAACAATAATCAGAGATGTCAATTATTTGTTCTATTGAAGAATGTCCTTAAGATGAGACCTAAAATGAACACCCTAAGACTAATAACATCTAATATTGATGGTCAAAACAAGTCAATTATTGAAAATGTACATAATGCATACCATACAGTAAGTGTGAATAAATGCACCAAATATGGTAACACTACATGACATGTTATTACAACTTGTATGGGAAGTTTTAAAACAATAAAAAAATTCTTTATTATAAAAATAAGTAAATAATTTAACATAGAAAAAAATCACTAATGAAATCAATAGGGAGATGCAGAAGACTTGACGTTATTGTTAGAGGTACAATCATTAAGAGGTGGGGAGGGGGGTGAATCAATGAGCCTATATATTTTAATCTCACTTATAATCCTTTCAAACTATTTTAAAAATTATCATATCTCAACTTGATCAAGAAACATTAACAAGAGAGAAAATTCATTCAATGCATAAACAAGATCAAACACATAACACATAGTTCCTGTGGGAAACCCTCTTGGGGAATAAAACCCACTCTCAATCCTGGAAAACATGGACTACTATCCTATAATAAATTAAAAACAAGATATTGGTCAACTCCTTTAGATCATAAAACCTTGATCATATCCTCCTGACCAAAGGCATTTAGTGAAACACATGTTTCACAAAGAGCAACTTATCCTAAGGAAGATCAACTCTTTTAGACCCTCCTTGAAGTGAACACCTCCACCTTAGAAAAAATGTATTTAACACCTAATGATGGATCCTTTTTTATCTAAACCCTACATAAAATCTCTCTATATCTCATATAGGCCTATCACATAGGCATGCCACAAACTCTCTCCTTCTTCACTCAAACTATCGTCATATGCATACTTAGACCCCTTTGCATATCCTCAAACTATAAGATCACTTTTTTGACATCAAAAATATGTCCTATAGGTCATACACATATTCAAAAATCTGATCTACTCATTAACTCATCAACTAGGCACTCTACCTCTCCTTCATTCCACAACTCTCACATCCACCTTATACTAGTCTTGCTCACCATTCTTCCACAAGCCTAGAAACTAGCACATTTGGTTTCATAATTAAAAAATAAATCATTAATTAACAAGAAAAAAATATTTCCTTATTATACACAATAAATTCCTTCACCCATAAGGCATATCATATGGGTCACACTTAAGCACAATCCACTTTTAAATAGGCCTAAATCACTTCTAGGTCTTATGATGACCATTCACCTCTTTGACACTTATCCAAGAAAAATAAGAACACAAAAACACTTTAAAACTCATGAACCCAGGACAATAATCTATAGGTCCTCCTTAAGTTTCCATATCCATCATAGTACCCTTATGCTTAACCATAAATTGCTCAAACAACATTCTATGCACACAGTCACCATGAACAAATACATGTCTACTTATATTTTTTTTCATACTACATATGATTATTCAAACCTTAAAAATGTAAAAAAATCATCTTAATGGATTATAACACACCCATAAATATATAAATCATCATGAAACATTGAGATACCATCAGAACTAGCTCAAATATCCTTCTCGAGTTACTTGCAGAGCATAGTCAAACACACAATCAAGTTTAGAGCTTAAGATATTTATCTGTAAATATATTTAGACCTTAAAATTTATATTTTAAGATTAATCTTAGATTCTTATAACACTTTTATTTTTAAATCATGAGAAAATTTATCTTGGATCAAAAGCTATGGTCCAAAAACCATAGATTACTTTTTCCCTTTGTTAAATTCAAATATTCAAATGCAAATGGTCACAGTGAAACATCAAACACTATGGTCACATACCATGTCCTAACTGATTTATATAAATCTCACACAATAAATATTTTATTATCTTTAACTAATAGTATACTAATGCCAAATTTTAAATCTTGAACATGTTGACCTCATCTCGTGCAATCTTGTAATATTGACTACTCGTGCATCGTTGATCTCTATAAATCAATCAGGTATTTACCTTATAGATTTCATCATTAAATATTAATCATAACCCCCATAATCATGAAACTTATCACCTTAAAATTAATTTTAAACACTTATACCTTTAACCATCAAACACTTGTCCTCATCTCTCTACTTCTTGAGACCTTAGAACAAACACACTCCATTGATCCTTTTGTAAGGAACTCAATCTTTACCTTCATTAACCAATGAACACTTTGACCTCTTTGACTTGATGTACACCATATATATTCATTTTATGATCACCCATGAGCTATTTTATCTCTATCTTGTCTTGATATTTAATGTTGTGCAAAATAGACTAAGTATGGAGACCATTGCTATCTTCTTGGAAGGCCAACTTTACACCTTAATAACTTTTACTTTAATTAAGTCCATGTTCTAAAATTTGGACCATATGATATCCTCACATAGGAGAATCCAATTGTGTCCCAAAATACTCTTTAAACCTTCACATATTTAAGACATAATGACATTAAAAAGGTTACTCATTTTTTTCTACCATAGAGCCAACTATGTCAAAAACTTATCTGGGAGGCTAACTTTGAACATGCATATCTTTTATCACACTTCAGTGCTTGACCTAAAAGTTAGAAAAAATATACTAGGAAAAAAATCAACAAACCCATATTATCACCTTCTCCTGAAACATCCACACATGCAAGATATACCTATATCAATATTCTTACTCAACTCTTCTTGACACATTACAAATTTGGCTGTGAGAAAACACTACCAAAATACCTGGAAGCCCAGCTTTGAACACACATATCTTTGGATTCAATTCATAAAATTACTTGATAATTTATACATAAAAAATATGGAGCACTTTTATTATAACCATATGACTAACTCCCCTTGACTCATCTATATGTGGTAATTATGATGCCATCAAATTGCCTACTCAGATTTTTTGCTATTAGACCCAAAATTTCTAGATGAGAAAAATTATAAATAAATTGAATTATACTGATGCACACAAAATATTCAATCTTATTAGACCACTAATAATACCCCTTACACATGATAAATACTTCAGACTCATCCCTAATAATCTCAAACCATGCCAAAACTGAATATCATCCAAGCCAATTTTTAGCACACTTTGACAAGCACATTGCACAATTTGTCATTGTTACTTAGGCTATCAAAGAAATTCATCCACTCATCAAGCCACATCCATGACATCACCATGAAATCATTGAAAAATTTCCAACAATCTCTTCCTTTGTCATTGATGTCAACACACATCATACATCTTGCCTTTCTTCTCTCTCTTCAAACACTCTCATAATAAGAACATTCTCCCCCTTTGACACAATGATAAAGTGGGCATCAACTAATCCTAAGGACCTAAAAATACTACCAAAAAGAGTATACCATATTATAAATATATTAAAAAATCTCCCTTACCTTGATCTTACCTCTTCTTACCTTGACAACGTCCTCTTACTCTGTGCCAACACTCTCTTCAAATAAACACAACAATCAATGAAAAAAGAACATAGAAAACACTGAAATCTAATGGAACTCACCAAGAAACATCTGAGAGGGACTTCACCTAATATTTTTGAGCCATTGTACATCTTGATCATATTCAAATCTCCATATACCATGAAAAGCTACCATACAAGCTTACTAGCCTTCTCTCTCAAACCACTTCCTTGACTACCAACTCTGCATTTGCACTATACCTTCTTTACAAACCTCTAGATCAATCTCATGAATTTCTTTCTTATCATTAACCAAAGACCTTATATTAATTCATAGAGAAATAAATGACACCCAAGCTTTGTCTTAGATACTCAAAATTAGCTTTTGATAATGGTTTGGTCATAATATCTATAAGCTACTCTTGTGTAGGAACATAATCCAACTTAACACTTTGATTATTCACTTATTCTCTCAATAAATGATATCCAATAGGAATGTGCTTAGCTTTTTAGTGCATAATAGGATTATTTGAGATACTAATTACACTAGTGTTATCACAATAGATAGGACAAGGTCTATTTTATCTTACCTTATAATCTTCCAAAGTTTTTTTTATCCATATGACTTGCATGTAACAATAAGAAGTTATATATTTAGCTTCCATAGTTGATAGAGACATTGAAGCTTTCTTCTTGATTATCCAAAACACCAAGGATTTCCCCATGAAGAAGATCCCACCAATGGTACTTATCCTATCATCCACAAATCCTACTCAGTCTACATCAATATAAGATTTCAAAAAGAATTATTTACTCTTGGCATAACATAAACCATAATCTATGGTGAATTTGAGATATCTCAAGATCTTTTTGACTGATTTTAAGTGATATTATCTAGGGTTAGCTTGAAACCTTCCTACAAGACCCACTTCTTGAATGATATCAGGCCTAGAAGTAGTAGAGTACAAAATACTTCCAATCATGGATCTATACAAGGTTTGATCAACTTTTGGTGAGTCATCCAATTTACTTAACTTACACCCTATGATCATTGGAGTACCCATTATATTATAATCCATCATGTCAAACTTCCTTAGCATATCCTTGATGTATTTAACTTGTGAAATGAATATCCCTACATCACATTGATTAATCTATAATCCTATGAATAAAGACAATTCTCCCAACATTGACATTTCAAAATTAGTCTTCATAGTATCTACAAATTATCTACTCATTTTATCATTATCAGATCAAAAAAATTATGTCATCAACATATACAACAACTATCAATTGATGATTTCCTTCTATCTTATTGTACAAATTACTATCAGCTACCCCCTTGTTAAAACCTTGACTCAAAAGATACTTATCTAACTTGTCATACCAAGCTCTAGGGGCTTGTTTAAGACCATATAGAGTCTTCTTCAGTTTACACACAAAATCTTGACTAATTTACATGAAGTATCCTTTAGGTAACTCAATGTAGACTTCTTCTAAGTTTCCTTTCAATAATGCATATTTCACATCCATTTGATATACCTTAAAACCCTTGAAGATTACATATACCAAGAAGAGTCTAATTGCTTCCATTTTTGCCATAGGAGTAAAAGTCTCATCAAAATATATTCTTTCAACCTAAGCATATCCTTTACACACCAATCTAGCATTGTTCCTTGTGAATTCTTATTTCTCATTCATCTTATTTTAGAAAACCCACTTGGTACCTATCACATATTTATCTTTTATTATAGGAACTAAGTCCCATGTTTCATTCCTTTCTATTTGATCAATTTCTTCATGCATTGCATCATTACAAATTTCATCTTTGCTAGCTTCTATTAATGTTTTGGGTTTTATCATGGAGAATAGAGCCAAGTCTTATTGATTATAATTGATCAACATTCTCCTTCTAGTCAACAACCTTGCACCAACATTTCCAATAATCTAAGAGATTGGATGATCTTTCTAAATTCTTCTAGATGGAGCTTTAGAATCTTGTCTTTCTTCCTCTTTATTTTCATCATTTATTTGAATAGATAACTCATAATTATTTGTAATAACATTATGAATTGAGTCACTTACCTACAATTTTAGCTTCTTGACTCTACTAGTCTCATCTATCCTTACATTTAAACTTTCAACAATCTTGTGAAGTCTCTTGTTGAAGTACTTATAGGTAGTATTGATAGAATAGTAACCTAAAAAGATGCCCTCATCAGACCTTGAATCAAATTTTCTAAGATTCTCTTCATCTCTTTTGATGAAGCACCTACTCCCAAATAGTCTAAAATATTTGACCTTATCTTCTCTATTCTTCCATAAATCATAAGGAGTCTTATCACCATTTTCTTTGATTTGACACCTATTTAGAATGTAAATTGAAGTGTTGGATGCCTCTTCCTAATGACCGTCTAATATTTTGGAATCTTGAAGCATGGTTCTACTCATCTCTTAAATAATCCTATTCTTCCTTTCAACAACACCATTTTGTTGTGGTGTTCTAGTAGCATAATATTATCTCCTTATCCCTTATTTTTCACAAAAATCATCAAGTTCATGAGACTAAAACTCACCTCCTCTGTCTGATCTTACACACTTTATCTTTGACCCTTTATCATTTTATACAAGCACTTTGAATGCCATAAATTTTGAAAAAGCTTCTAATTTTTCTTTAAGAAAAAATATTCAAATCATCCTAATAAAATCATTAATGAGAATCATGAAGTAGTTATTACCTTGAATACTTTGGGTTTTCATAGGTCCACATATATAAGTGTGGATCAAATCTAATGGCTTTGTAGTGGAGAACTCCTTGGATTTGTATCTTATTTTGGTTTTCTTCCTATGAAGACATGCCTTGCAAAGAGAATGAGGAATCTTAAAAATCTTGGTCATATGCCTTACCAACCCCTTTGAACTGATCTTTACCATGTTATTAGAATTTATATATCCAAGCCTTCTATTCCAAAGCCAACATTCTTCCAATTGACTCGTGAAACACTCCTTATTCTTGGATTCATGGAATACATATATGTTATTATCTATTTTATAAATATTTATAACTAATTTTCCAGCCTTCCTTACTTCAAAAACATCATCATGAAAGGTTATAACATTTCCTTTCTTACCATTTGGCTCACACTTAAAATATTATGTTTCAAACCTTCTACATATAAGACATTCTTAGTTCTATAATGACCATTATCCAAACTCATAATACCTTTGATAACTATGTTAGTAGATTTGTTTTCACCAAATCTCACTGAACCAAGGTTGATCTTCTTGAGAGAGATAAACTTGCTCTTGTCTCCTGTCATATGATTTGATCATCCACTATCTATGAACTATCTCTTTTTCCCATCTTTTTGAGTATGCAAGGATGCTTGAACAAACATTGAATCTTCCTTTGGTATACTTCTTAAATTCTAATTCTTTTCTTCTTCAGCCTTAGACTTAGTCTTCTTGAACCATTTGATGGTGTTAATGACTTGTTTGTCCTTTTTCCAAAAAAATATTTTAAAATTTCTAGATATATGATCTTGTAGGTTACAATTCTAGAATTTAATATTCCTTTTGATCTCTGGAGAGAAATCATAATCCCTATATCTATGGCTAAATTGATTGTAGGAGAAGCAATACCCATTAAAGACATCATTAAAATTTAACCTACTTTTTTCTTGATCATTACCCATCAATGAATTTTCATTTTTGACCCTTTTTGTGGAGCTAAAATCCCTTTTGTCCTTGGATAAGAGCATATTTGTGTAAGTCGTGACTTTATTTTTGAAATTATTCCTCCTTTTGGTTGAGACCATTACCCATCATGACCTATAGATTATTGACTATTGCTTTTAGATATTTCACTAGCATCTTCACAACATCCATGCTTGAATTAACATTGATAAAGTACATACTATTTTGTCTTTAAGACAAGCCATATCCTCTTTGTCAACCATTGTACCTTTGATCACCTTTTAGTGGTTAAACTTGCAACAAGGACCTATTTTAATACCAATTGTTAGAGATACAATCATTGAGAGGTGGGATGAATCAGTGATCCTAGATATTTAAATCTTAATTACATTCCTTTAAAACTATTTAAATAATCAACATAAATTAACTTGATCAAGTAACATTAACAAGAGATCACATTAATTCAATGCATACACAAGATCAAACACATAACACATAGTTTCCTATGGGAAACCCTCATGGGGAATAAAACCCACTCTCAAGCATGGAACACATGGACTACTATCCTACAATAAATTACAAAAAAGAGACTGGTCAACTCTTTTAGACTAGACAACCTTTATCATATCCTCTTGACCAAAGGCATTTAGTGAAACACCTATTTCACAAGGAGTATTTACCCCTAAAAAAGATTAACTCATTTGGACCCTTCTTGAAGTGAACACCTCCACCTTAGGACTGATGTCTTCAACACCTAATGATGGATATCTCTTTATCTAACTATTGTACAAAATCTCTCTCTATCCCATATATGCCTCTCACATAGGTTTTCCACAAACTCTCTCTTTCTTCACTCAAACTATCCTCATATACATACTCAGACCTCTTCACATGTCCTCAAACTGTAATAAGACTTTTTTGAAATTAGAAATATGACCTATAGGGCATACACATAATCATCAATATTTTATACTCATTAAATCAACAACTAGGAACTCTACCTCTCCTTCACTCCACAACTCTGACATCCACCTTACACTAGTCTCACTCACCATTCTTCCACAAGCCTAAAAACTAACACATTTGGTTTCACCATTTATAGAGATATAATGGATTAACAAGATAAAAATATTTAATTTTTATCCACAATACATGCCTTCACCCTTAAGTCATCTTTCATGGGTCACACTTAAGCAAAATCCATTTGCAAAAAAGCCTAAGTCACTTTTAAGTCCTATGATGACCCATTTACCTCTTTGACACTTCTTTAAGAAAAATAAGAATACAATAACACTTTTTAAATCATGAACCCATGTCTCATAATATATAGGTCCTCTTTAATTTCCCATATTCATCATAATAACCTTATGCTTAAGCATAAATTTCACAAACAACATTGTGTGCACACAATCACCATGAATAAATACATAGTTGACTTCTAAACCTTTATTCATACTACATACGATCATTAAAACCTTAAAAATACACACATATCATCCTCATGGAGTCTAAAACAGTCCCAACTATCTAATTCATCATGAAATATTGAAATACCATTAGAACAAGATCAAGTATCCTTCTCAAGTTACTTGTAGAACACAATCAAACACATAGTCAACTTTAGAGGTCAATATCTTTATCTATACATATATTAAAACCTTCATATATATATGTATATATATATATATATATATATATATATATATATATATATATATATATATATATATATATATATATAATCCTTGGAGTACTATATCACTTTTATTTTTACACCATGACAAAATTTGTCCTAGATCAAAATATATGGTCCAAAAACCACATACTAGATTTCCCTTTGTTAAATTCAAATATTCAAATGCAAACGGTCAAAGTTAAACATCAAACACTATGATCACATCTCGTGTCCTCACTTATATAGATAGATCTTGCACCATAAATATTTTACAAACTTTAACTCATAGTGTTCTAATGCCAAACATTAAATCTTGAGCATGTTGACCTCATCTTGTGTAATCTTTCAATATTGACTCATCACACACCATCAATATCTATAGATTAATCAAGTCTTTACCTTATAGTTCTCACCATTTGATATTTCTCAAAAACATAATGATAATGACACTTGGAACCCTCACATTCCTTTTTATAACTTATACTATTAAACATCAAGCCCTTTTCTTCATCTCGTTGCTTCCTAAGACCTTAGAATAAACACACTTTGTTGATCCTTTTGTAAGGAGCTCAATCTTTACCTTCATTAACAATGAACACTTTGACCTCTTTAACCTATTATAAACCATATATCTTCATTTTATTATCTCTCATGAATCATTATATCTCCATTTAATCCTGATCTTTAACATTATGCAAAATAGACTATAGGGGCTATTACTATCTGCTTGGAAGGACAACTTTGCACTTTAATAAATTTTGCTTTACTCATGTGCATGTTCTAAAATTTGGACCATATCATCTCTTCACATAGGATAATCCAGCCATGTGACAAAAGTATCCTATAAAATTCACATGTGTGATATATAATGACATTAAAATTCTCACTCAAATTTTTCTACCACAGAGTTAACTATGTCAAAAACTTGTCTGGGAGGCCAACTTTAAACATGCATATATTTTGTCAAAATTTAGTGGTTGAACTAAAATTTAGCACAAATAAATTATGAAAAACATTTAACAAACCCATATCATCACCTTCTCTTTAAACATCCACATGTGTGAGATATGCCTATATCAATATGCTTACTTGACACTTCTTGCCATATTTCAAATTTGGCTAAGTATGGGAAAACACTATCAAAATGCCTGGGAACCCAACTTTGTGCACACATATATTTGGATAAACTTCATCACATGACTTGGGAATTTTCACATAGAAACTAGGGAATAATGTGATCAAAACTATATGACCAACTCCCCCTAACTCATCCGTATGTGGTAATTATGATGTCATCAAACTACCTACTTAGATTTTATGCTGTTAGACCCAAAATGTCTAGATGAAAACAATGATGAATTGGGTGAATTATAATCATGCACACAAGATATTCAATCATCCTATACCATTGATAGGACCCCTTACACATGCTCAATAATTCAAAATCATCCCTAATAATCTCAAATCATGCCAAAATTGAAGATCAACCAAGCCAAATTTAAGCACATTGCACACTTTTTCATTGTTACTTATGATATCAAAGCACTTCATCCACTCACCAAGACACATACATGACATCACCATGACATCATTGAAAAATCTCAAATATTTGGTTATAACAATGACTTGTTGGCATTCTTTATTAGAATCTTATGGAAAGTCAAAGCCAAATCTGATGCCCTAAATAATTTACTTACATAGTTTTTAAAGATAAAATAGGGGTATAAACTAATATAATAGTTGTAGTGAAAATAAGATTTGTTTATCATAACTATGAACCACATATAAAACATTTTTTTGGATATGAATCAAACATAATTTCATACTAAATTTGTATAAAAATATCCACAAATTTATATTATTCAAAGATATTTTTTAAATGGCCAAACCCTTATATGTGAAAATCTCTCTCTCTCTCCTCTCTCTCTCTCTCTCTCTCTCTCTCCTCTCTCTCTCTCTCTCTCTCTCTCTCTCTCTCTCTCTCTCTCTCCTCTCTCTCTCTCTCTCTCTCTCTCTCTCTCTCTCTCTCACACACACACACACACACACAGTTTTTTATTGTAGGTAACATGTTGAATTTTTTATGTATTATGATATTTTTGGTTATGTTCATTGTACTTTGCATACTAAATTTTTTTTGGAGTGTAGAAGGGAAGCTCCACCAATATCAGCAAGGAATTTATTCAAACCATTTTTTTCTAAAATACTAGATAGATAAATTTTTTATAACAAAGCATGTTTGGATTGAACTTGAAGCATTTGTGGTGGATTGAAAAATTGAAACAAATTACCCATGAGGAGATTACATATGAAATTGGACAATAATTAATCAATTTTAGTAAATATTAATTTGTGACATATCAATTACAATATGGAAAAGAGTCTAAAAGGTGTGAGCTTGTTATAAAATAAAAACCTATTTCTAAATTTATGGTCAAATTCAAGGAGGAAATTATTTATGAGTATGCAAGGCACACCTATAGAGCTTGATGGCTATATAAACAATTCAAGTTAATAAAGGAAACATTCACACTTGGTACTATTTTTTAAGTAGTTGACTTTGTAGATAATTTTACACATTGCAACCATAGATGGAGGTTCATCCACATTACTAAAATTCAATACATTTTCTATTTTTTTTCATATGACATTCATGCGTGCACCTAAAAATATAGAGCATGATAAAAAAAAATTATTAGGAGAGTACCAATTTTATGTTAGTGGCGATCGAATACAATCTATATAGTATGTGCAAGGTTTTTTTTTCAAATTTTCTATGGCAAGTTGAGATAAAGAAACATCAATTTTCAATCAACATTATGTTTGGTCAAATAACTGCATGTCATAATTTAAGAATTCACATATGTTCTAATAACTCAACAAGATGCATGTGACTTTGGCATACAACATATTTATGTTAGGATAATGAATATAAAAATATCCTCAAAATTACAACAAATGAATATATAAATATGAATAAAATAACTAACAGAAATAAACCAAACCATGCAACACAGAAGATAGTAATATAACATGGTTCACCCAATGGACTACATCCATAAATAAATTTTTCTAACCTTTTATTATTAGAAACTACAAGGAAAATACCTAGTGACAACATCATGTCACAACTCTTTCCAATCTCTCAACCTCCT